>WSYH01005531.1:0-43796 GCA_036426205.1 Ascaphus truei
TATATATATATACTGTGTATATACAGTACTGTATATATATACTGCATCACAATTCATGAATTTATGCCATCTGGTGGACACGCGAAGCATTGCAGCCTATTAAATCCTGATCATTATCATTTAACAGATCAGCCGCCCGTCAGCCAGGCATGAACCGTGGCTGGGAAGGCAAACGCAACGCGGCTTGTCAGAGGTGAGGAGCGGCGCATTCCAGGTATCTGCCAGGTACAAACTGGTTATTTGCTCGAATAAAGTGTGTCGCAGCAGTATGTCTGCGTGTACATTATGTCTGAGTGCCACATTGTGCAAAATGCAACAGGCAATTATAATATCAGACACTTTTTGTGGCTTATATTGAAGAGCCCCACCAGTTCTGTCGAGACACCTAAATCTTGTTTTGAGAAGGCCAAATGTCCTCTCTATAACGGATCGCGTAGATATATGGGCAGCATTGTACCTCTCCTCTGCTTCAGTTTGAGGATTTAGCACCGGGGTCAAGAGCCACGGCCTAATTCCGTATCCTGAGTCACCTATAATCAATGGAGCACACATAAGGTAACATTAGTGATAACATTCTAAAATAAAATCATTCCTAAACAAAAATGAGATTTGTGTTACAACATCCAAATATGTACTCAACCAGCAGCCAACCAGGTCCAAAATGGTCTTCTTCGAAAACATGGAAGACTGATGAGTTCCTCAGGATAGAGGAATCGTGACTGGAACCAGGGAATTTGGCTACCACATGCATTATCTTCATCGTGGCATCGCATACCACCTGTACATTCAGGGAATGGTAGTGCTTACGATTGCGGTAAGCATGCTCACTCTGACTAGGTGGAATCAAAGCAACATGGGTGCAATCGATTGCACCCAGCACACATGGTATCCCGGCTATGGCTTAAAAGCCATTCCTGACTTCCAGCCACTCTGTCTGCTCTTTAGGAAAAAAAATATAATTCCTAGCGCGTCTATTGAGTGCATAGAGAAACTGGGTAAAGGCCCGCGAGAATGTAGATTGCGAGACCCCGCCCACTATGCCCACAGTTGTCTGGAATGACGCGGAAGCAAGATAATGTAATGAGCACAGCATTTTAACAAGCCCAGGGACTGCACGACCTCTGGCTGTCAAAAAATCTAAATCTCCCCTTATCTCTTCATAAAGAGATAAGATTGCTGCTGAACTCAAACGATAACGACTTACTATCTCCTCCTCACTCATCCTATCTAACAGGGTTCTCTCCCTGTACACACGCGGATGAGCCACAACTTTTCTCCTCTGTCTTCTCCACTGATCTCCTGTCCCTCTCCCTGTCCCTCTCCCTGTCCCTGTCGTGTCTGCGTGCCTGTCCCTGTCAATGTCCCTGGCTCTGTCCCTACCTTGCCCTATGTCATTCTCTTCATCAGCAAGCCACTCGTGCAAAAGAATTTTACGACGTCTCCTAAACAAGCGCAACATTTTGAAATCTGTAGCTGTGAATGAGCAGGTAATGGCGGTCCTTTAAATAGCTATGTGATGATGTCAGGTGAGTTAGTAAAATGCAACGTGTTACATTAACATATTAAAGTACTTGGCTCCCAAGCTGTATCCATTTGATCTAAGAAGTATTATTTCTGTGTATTCAGCAGCCAATCCTAATATTTCACAATGATGTAACGTGAAGCTTTGTACAAGCATTCATTGTAAATGATTAGTGTAATGTGTAATGCATGTACCACTTCTGAACGCAACACTCAGTCATGTAATTATGCTAAAACCATGAGATTGACGTAGAAAAAGTTTGCTGCAACATGTCTAATTTGCCATGTTAGTGTCACATGTTCACAACAATTAATTCTCATGTGCATATGCATACATTTATGGCATCAGGATAGTTGCTATTGAATCAGTTTGAAACGTGTAACAATGAGTAATTATTGTAGATGTGTGTATAAGTTAGCATGAATTGCTTGTAATGCAACGTTTACAATGTAAACATGCAAGGTGATTGACTGTCCAATAGCGGACGTCATCAAAAAAGGGAGGACACAAACTACATCTAAACATGAGAAGAAAGATGTACATGAACGTTTGATGATGCGTTACACATTACAAGCATTGTCTAATGTAAAGCAACATGATTATACGGTGGATGTGTTAGATGTGTGACATGGGTAACATCATATAATAAATTGTCGCACAGGTCAGTAACATGTATGATATGATGTGATCTTCTCCTTTAAGAGTTGAGTATAGGTTTTTCCCTTGACACATCATCACATGATGAGTAATGTGACACGCTAATGACGAAAACATATAAAAGTACAATGTTATGCAAATAATAAACGTCAGGTGTGACACAATGCAGTGAATGCCCCCCACACTGTAATGCTGAACACATTTGTATTGTGAATAATATAACGTAAACAGTACTATAATGTTATACGTCCCCTTGACTCCATTGATGTACAGAAGAGTTTTTTTTTCTAAGTGCCGTTCCGGCAACCTTAGCGATCGTTCTCCCCTCCAACTTGCCAACTAAAGTTGGCGGGACAAATTGGCCATGAAGTTTCAATTTCTTAGTGCCGATCAGCCCCGATAAGCTGATTTTGCTACTTGAATACAGCCGAATTAAAAAAGTGGCGATAAGTGCCGAAAACCGGCTTATCGGCAGGCGACTGGCCATAACACAATTATCGGATACGAAAACTGGTGAAATCAAGCAATTATCGGCGCTTACTGAATCTCAAACCCAATTTTGGAGGGAAAATGGCGAAAAAACCCTTATCAACGCTTATTGCATGAGGCCCTAGGAGAGATATCCCCAGCAGCAAGAAGGAGAAGAGAGAGAGAGTGTAAGAAGAGGATTTGTGCTGGTGTTTTTTTTTATTGAGGGGTGTACAAGTTGTTGGGAAAGGTGTGTACATAGTGGTGGAGTGTATGGGCACAAGAATAGGCGGAGGAGAGGAGAGATGAAGAAATGTGGATAGGAGGTGAGTGAGGGAGTTAGAGAAAACAGAATAGTATACAAAAGAGTAAAGAAACAGGAAACAGAAAAAGCAATAGGAGGCATAATGAGAAGCAGGGAGAGAAGTAGGAGGAAAGAGTTCAAAGGTATTGGAGGATATGAAGAGAAGAACTTTAAAGACCAGATGTATAAATAAGGACTGGTAGGGCAGTGCAGCACAGAAGACTAAACAGCAGCTTAGAAAGTTAGTCTTTAGCTGTGAAAAAATTGTCAGTGCATTTAAAAACCAAGTTCTCACAGTTGCAGGGTTGATTATGAAGTGAAACAAAGTGATGAAAGTGCGCTACTACAATCAAACTCAATAATCAACCACACAAAAACCCAAGGGAGAAGGTGGTAATACAAAATAATTAACATAACTAATTACGTGATCCTAAATGTATATTGAAGAGAGCGTCTGCAGCCATAGAAGCAGGGGTGGCTCAAACACCCCCTATAACTAAGGCAGAGAAAAACACAAAAAAACAGCGCACAACGCTCATAGTGCATTAAATAAAATATTATTTGGTTAAACAATACACGTAATCTGCGTACATCAAGGAAGAGTTATAACAGCATTTCAAGGGATATTGTTACCCAAGCGCCAACCAGAAGGACCAGGTCTCTCCAGCAAGATGTCATCTGGTGTTTCCACAGGTATTCACTGGCAGATCCAAAATTGTCACACTGATGTCTTTAGTCAGTGCCTAAGGTAGGTCTGTGGCTTGGTTGACTGTTCAGTTCCACATTTGAAGTGTGATACAGGGCAGGGTGTCCCAATGTTAAAGTTCTACTGCTGGTAAGTGTTGAAGAATCCATTTGTGGGAGTAGTTTGGTAGCTGTTGTACACTGTGTAAGGAATTGGGGAACACGCCCCCTGCGGCGTGTTCCCTTCTTGCCTGCTGCATCTCAGTTCCCGCTCTCGTTAGTGAGCATGCACGCAGCCGCGGTTCCCTACTCGTACCAAAGATCCCAGTCACCCCCGGTAGCATCGCACATTCTATCTCGCGTATCCGTGACGGCATACGCCACACTCCAGCTGCGAGTCAAGATTCTCTGATGTCTCTCTGTATGGCATGCGCCGCCCTCTAGCTGCGAGTCAAGATTCCCTGTTGATTCTCTGTGTGGGGGGCGCTGCCCTCTAGCTGCGAGTCTATCTTCCTATGCATCTCTGCCCCTTAGTCTGTTGGATCACCCGGAGTTCGATCCTGAATAGGGGGGTACAGTAACGATGCGCGGAACACGCCCCCTGCGTCGTGTATTCCTACTCGCAAAGATACTGCTTCCTCTTCTCTAGTTCATTTGTCTCAGGGTCATAGGTCCGTAGCCAAATATGCACTGGAATTCCGGACCGTCGCAGCAGAGACTCGTTGGAACAAAGAGGCTGTATTTTGGCAAGGTTTGTCCGAAGTTGAAAGGATGAACTTGCAGTCCAGCCCCGACCCCAAGGATTGGAGGATTTCATCGCACAGTGCATACACGTGGATTAGTGCCTCCAGGAGCAATGTCATGAACGCCAACGTCCCAATTTCGTGCCTTCTGGCCCTCCTTATCCTAGGCCTCCTCCGGCTATTCGGCCTGTTCCTGACGCTGTGGAACCTATGCAGATCGGCAGTCAGTGGATTCGTACTCTCGACAGGACGGCCGAGAGGGTTCGCTGCCAGAATGAGGGCCTATGCTATTATTGTGGATCACCAAATCATGTGGTACGTTTTTGTCCTTTAAGGCCCAAGGAACAAACAGGACCAGTCACACAAGAGGGACTTACCCTCGGATCAATTTCTTCTCGCTCCCTCTCTAAATAGGAACTCCCTAAAAGGATTATGCTCCCAGTTTCGCTTGAAGGCCCGAATTTTCGTTTAACTACTGCTGCTTTTCTCGATTCAGGCTCCGGTGGTAATTTTGTGGACCAAGATTTCGCCACCTGTAACAAGATTTCTCTTATCTCCAAGAAAGCACCAATTGGACTCGAGGCTGTTGATGGACGTCCTTTGCAACCAGCTTTCATCACGTTAGAGACTCTTCCTCTCACTTTATCTGCCGGTACTCACACCGAGATCATCTCCTTTGATGTAATACACTCTCCTGATGTTTCAGTTATCCTAGGGTTACCTTGGTTACAGCATCACAACCCACGCATAGATTGGAGGGACTGCAAAACGATTGAATGGGAGCCAGAGACAGACGCCTCATCACCGCTGGTCATAGCTCCTGCCACAGTTATCGCGGGAATGGAAACGCCTTCTGATAGCAACTCCACTCTTCCCGAAGTATATGCTGATTTCATCGATATTTTCAGTAAGTCTCAGTCAGAGGTCCTGTCTCCTCATAGACCCTATGATTGTCCCACTGATCTGGTCCCTGGTGCCGTCCTGCCAAAGTCTAAGTCCTATCCCTTGTCTCTCCCAGAGACTGAAGCCATGGCAACCTACATCAAAGAGAATCTTGAGAAGGGATTAATTCGCAACTATTTGTCTCCCGCCGGTGCTGGTTTCTTTTTTGGGAAGATAAAAGATGGATCCCTGAGACCATGCATTGGCTACCGGGGCCTCCATCTCATTACTGTAAAAAAACGGTATCCCCTGCCTCTGATTTCAGAACTGTTTGATAGGCTTCAAGGGGCCAACATTTTTTCCAAGCTAGACCTCAGAGAAGCCTACAACCTCATACGTATTCGAGAAGGCGATGAATGGGAAACCCCTTTCAATACAAGAAGTGGACAATACGAGTATCTCGTGATGATATTTGGCTTATGCAATGCTCCGGCTGTCTTTCAGGATTTTATGAATGATGTCTTCCGCGATGTCCTCAATTCCTTCGTAATTATTTACCTTGACGATATTCTAATTTTTTCTGAGAATCTTCAAGGTCATGTCCAACATACTAGTACTGTCCTCTCTCGTCTCCGTGTCAATAATCTCTACGCAAAGCTCAAGAAATGTCTTTTTCATCAGTCTTCTTCCGCCTTCTTAGGCTATATCATTTCGGATAAAGGATTTTCGATGGACCCAGAAAAACTAAAGGCTGTTTTGGATTGGCCCCTGCCCAATTCTCTTAAGGCCATTCAGCGTTTTTTGGGCTTTTCCAATTACTATAGAAAATTCATCTGGCTCCCATCACTGCGCTTACCAAGAAGGGAGTCGACCCATCTGTGTGGCCTCCGGAGGCCATCTCCACCTTTAAAACCTTGAAGCAAGCTTCTGTTTCGGCACCCATCCTTCGTCATCCTGATACTAGTCTTCCGTTTACGTTAGAAGTGGACGCCTCTGATTGTGGTGCGGGTGCCATTCTCTCCCAGAGACTCTCCCCTGGAGATAAATTGCACCCATGTGGATTTTTTTCAAAAAAGTTCTCCCCTGCTGAAAAGAACTATGATGTCGGCAATACAGAAATCTTGGCCATTAAGATGGCTTTACAGGAGTGGCGACACCTCCTGGAAGGCTCCCGCGAACCGATTACTATTTTGACAGATCATAAGAATCTTCTCTATGTCGAAAGTGCAATTCGTCTAGGACCTCGTCAAGCCCGCTGGGCACTTTTTTTTCAAGATTTAATTATACTATATCGTACATCCCCGGCACGAAGAACATTAAAGCAAATGCCTAGTCCAGACAATTTTCCCCTGAGGAAAAATCCAAAGAAATCCCAGAAACAATTGTACCTTCGAAATTCATAGTCTCCGCCAACTCTTTTGATATTCTTGAAAAGATCGTAGAAGCTCAGTCACAGATTCCGAGTGGTCTAGAGGTACCGGAAGGAACCCTTTATGCCGCCCCCAAGTTTCGTCAGAAGATCTTCGAATGGGGACACTGTCCGGTCAACCGGCCATCCCGGCTTCAAGAGAACTATGGATCTCATTAAGCGCACCTTTTGGTGGCCTAATATGGCAAAACTCATTCACGAATTTACACGCGCTTGTCCAGTTTGTGCACAGAACAAGACTCTTCATCTAAAGCCTTCCGGGTTACTCATGCCACTACCAGTACCTGATCGTCCATGGTCACATATTTAGATGGATTTTATTGTAGATAAACCCGCTCTCCAGAGGTATGACTACCATTTTGGTCATAGTAGACTGATTTTCGAAACAGGCCCATTTTGTTCCCCTCAAGGGTCTTCCCTCCTCTCCCACCCTGGCAGATATTTTTTCCAAAGAAGTGTTTCGTATCCACGATATCCCTACGTCCATAGTTTCTGACCGAGGATCGCAATTCATATCAAGGTTTTGGTGTGCTTTCTCCAAGAGGCTTGGTATGGCCTTATCCTTCTCTTCAGGCTATCATCCCCAAATTAATGGGCAAACTGAGAGACTGAATCAAAGCCTTGAAGAGTACCTACGATGCTTTATTTCTGAAACCCAAGATAATTGGGTTGATCTGTTATCATGGGCGGAATTTGCTTCCAATTCTCTCCGTAATGAATCTACGGAAGAATCTCCGTTTTTCATGAATTACGGCTTTCATCCAAGTCGGCTTCCAATCTCCAACACTCCCTCAGGAGTGCCAGCAGCCGATGAATGGGTAAAACCTCTACAGAACGCATGGATCAAGATCCAATCCGCACTCCTTAGTGCAGCTCAGAGGTTCAAGTCTCAAGCAGATCGTCGTCGTCAACAGGCTCCCAATTACAAGCCAGCAAAGAATATCAGACTGAAGACTCCTACCCCGAAATTGGCGTCTAGGTTTTTGGGGCCTTTCTTGATTCAGGAACAAATCAATCCTGTCACATTCCGTTTACAGTTGCCTTCATCCATGAACATTACCAAAGCGTTCCATGTATCCCTGCTCAAGCCTTTCGTTCAGAGCAATCGCTTCCCTGCAAAAGCCCGTAAACCCAACCCTATTACGGTCCAAGGACACTCAGAGTTCGAGGTGCAGTCCATCGTGGATTCCCGTATATACAGGGGAAAAGTACAGTTCCTTTTACATTGGAAGGGCTATGGTCCAGAAGAGCGTTCCTGGATATCAAGGGAAGACTTTCATGCTCCAGCTCTACTCAATCGCTTCCACAAGAAATTTCCACAGAAGCCTTGGATGGATCGTCCTGAGGTCGATCCTGAAGGGAGTAGGTACTGTAAGGAATCGGGGGCCATGTCCCTTGCGGCGTGACCCCTCCTTACCCACTACCAGTACTTCAGCGGCTGCTGCCCCCGCCCCCCGTCGCTACCCATGCCGCCGCCCAGTGCATACCTTGAACTCTGCCACAGCCGCCATCTTGGATTCTGGCGCTGGTGTTACAGAGCGCGCGCTTCCTTCTAGGATTTATAGCGCGCGCAATTTATGTCTGTCTCCGCCCTCCGCTCGGCGTGGGAGTCTTCACCACGTCTCCAGCACTCTCAGCTGTGCTCTACTATTTCCTGGTCTCTCAGCCACTCACGAGCAGCTCCTCGAAACGCCCCCGCCATGCCCCTCGTTCGGATAGGTCATTGCCACTTTAAATATCCTGCTTTGCTTTCATTTCCTTGCTCTGCATAGCTCCTTGCTACCTGTGTTGCCTGGAACCTGTGTCGTGCTCTCTTTGTGTTAATTCCTACAGCTGTTGACCGGCTCATCTGAATACTCCTCTGGCTCCTGAACTCGGCTTTCCTACAGTCTACTCTAACCTCTAAGACCCCCGGACTCTGCTACGGATTTTTACTACGGAACTTTCTATATCCTCGGACTCGGCAAGTACTTGACCATTCTTTATCTACATCCAGGCCTGGCCACGATACTATGCCACATACCGGACACGCCCCCTCTGCTGTCAGTGCGTATACTCTACATCCCACCTCAGTACAGGCGACTGGTCTGGTCTGCAGACTGCACAGCATGACAGTTACATGGTATGTGACTCCTACTTTTGATTGACAAAGTGCCTCATCAGAAGCTTCAGGGCAGGGGTACCCTTTATCGGCCTCTACAAACATGTCCCCAATGTTCAACAGGGGGCATGAAAGAATGGATGAAGATTAGCTGAGGGAGGAGCCAATGGTTGAAACAACACATGTTAAACCCGATCAAGAGGACGATGTGATAGATGAGGCAGAACAACGATTTTTGGAACAGCAAATTTTGTGTCACAGGGAACACAGTCTAATTAAACAAACGGTGGCACAAAATACTGTATCAAAGACATTAACAGCTAGCAAACATCACTGCTATTAGAAAAAGCAATTAGAATATAAAGGGAGACAAACCACAGCAACTAATAGCATTGCTGCCAGTTTCTTCAAAATGAGCAGCAATATTTTAGCAGTGACTAGGGGCCTCATGCAGTAAGCGGCGCAAAGTCACCTTTCGCCCGTTTTGCACCAAAAATGCATACCCCGATTCAGTAAGGGCCGAAAACTTGTCGAAAAGCAAAAAAAACACCAAGTTTGTTGGCGGTTTTTTATTCCGCCATCGGCGCGGCAAAAAGGCACTTTGCGTTGCAACTAGCCATGTTTTGAAACCCGCTCAATTCTAGTAGTGGCGAGTAGCTTTCCGCCGCTATTCGCCACTCTAGAATTGAGATTTTCACGGCAATCCGTCTCGCCCCAAAAAGTTGACAATTTGCTCGGGAGAGGCTGCGGATGAGCGGCGGAACGGCACTTAGAAAAAATCAGGCCTTTTTCCTGCCTGGGATTGATGCCGGAGGTCTCCGGAGCTGATACCATTAATACCAGCACCGGAGCCCCCCGGCATGCATCCGAGGAAGGAAAAATGCATTTAAAGGCCTAGAAGACATCCGGGTGGTCGTAGTCGTAGCAAGGAATCGGCAACAAGCAGACAGGAGTTCCCCGTTTCAGCTTAGGAGCGTGAGCGCGGGAGTGGCTTCTGCACGAGGAGCGGCCTCGGCCCATGACGCCGATCTCAGCAGGAGGAGACAGCAGGCTGGCCGAAGTTCACCGCAGGGCAGTGTCGGGGAGAACCAACGCTTCAGCGCAGAAGTCCAAGGCAGGCCACTGCAAGGGGATAGCAGCAGGCCGCAGGAAAGGAAGGGTAGCCACTGCTAGGAAGGAATGCAGCAGGTACTGGTGCTGGCAACATGCTTCAGCACAGGAGAAAGAACAGGCCTCTGGATACTCAGGAACTTGGAAAGTAAGAACGCTGGGGCGGTTTGTGGCAGAGACAGTAACGTCCAGGTAGGAGATTATGCTCGGCACTGTTTCAGTGCCAACGCCCAGGATATAAAGGGTGGAGAACCAATCACAGGAGGAGGGTGTGTGAGTATTCCTCCAATGATGTAGCACAGGCAGAAGCTGCAATGAGAAGCAAAAGTTATAATCAAAGCCAGGAGTGGATTCCTTACACACGCGAAGTATTGCAGCCTAGTAAATCCTGAACCATTATCAATCAACACATCAACCACGCGTCAGCCGGGCATGACCCTGGCTGGGACCGCGGCATGCTCCGGGTGAACAGCGTGGCATTCCAGGAACCAGCCAGGGACAACCCGGTGATTTGTTAGAATAAAGTGTGCCGCAGCAGTAGATAATAGTCTTATACGAAAAGTCTTATCTGTTAGCTGGGCTGCTCTAGGGGAAGCTTCTCTGCTCTCTTGGATCTGCACCCGTGTGTGCTAAGGCAATCTCCGGGCTCCAGGTTAGAATCTTGTCCCCTTTATCTTGTGGTCAGCTTGTCGCTCAAGACATCTGTCCTTCCATGGTTCAGCCCAGTTGTGGACTAAGGAATCTTTGCTCTGTCTCCTAGTTTAGCTCAGGTGTGAGCTAAGGAGTCTCACTTCCTGTCTCAAAGGCAGGCTTTTTCTAACACCTCTAATCAGCCAGGTGCTGGTCAATTAACAAGCACACTGCTGGATTAGAGGCAAGTTTTCTGAACAGGGTAAGTCCCCTGTTACAGTGACCCTTTGGCCGGATGAGAATTCTGGTTCCTCATTATCTAACTTTTACAGTAACCAGCGCAAGCCGAGTACATACAATTCCTGTTTTACAGTAACCAGCATATGTTATATATGTGTGTGTATGTGTGTATATATATATATATATATATATATATATATATATATATATATATATATATATATATATATATATGTGTGTATATATATATATATATATATATATATAAATATATGTGTGTGTGTACAGTGGTGGCCGCCTTTATCCTAATGCTGCCGAATGGTGCAACTTTAATAACCGCGGGCAGATGCATTTTTTTTTTTCCCCGGAATATGTTCCGGTATTTTCACGCTCGTTTAGGGGTCTATGCACTAAGCAGGGGAATCAGGGGAAAAAAATCAGGCCTTTTTCCTGCCTGGGATTGATGCCGGAGGTCTCCGGAGCTGATACCATTAATAGCAGCACCGGAGCCCCCCGGCATGCATTCGAGGCAGGAAAAATGCATTTAAAGGCCACTTCATTACCTTAGCGGCTAACCGCTAAGGCAATGAAGGGGTTAACCAGCCATGCCAGGTTTATTGTGGTTAACGGGGGTGGGTGAAGGGGTTATTTGGCCCTTGGTGGTTGTTTAGGGCTTGCGGGGGGAGTTGCGGGTGCACTTAACCCCTTCATGACCTTAGCGGTTAATACCGCTACGGTCATGAAGGGGTTAAGCCCGCTACCCACCCGCATGTTTTTGGATGTTTTTGGATGTGATTAATGAATGCTAATTGATTTATGGTGACTTGCTTGGTTTAAATAGTATACTTGTTTGGATTTAATGGTATTTTGTTTGGAATATTTTATTGTTAACATTGATTTGTAGGGTGTACATGGTGCATAGATTGTATGCATCATGTACAAAATGTAAATTCAATGTTTTGATTGGCATTTGATGCTTTAGATTGGAAGATGAGATTTGATTTGTTTTGGAAATAGGATTTTATTTGACTGTGGCTGACATGGAGAAGTGGTATTTTTATTAGAGCATGTTTTTGTTAACCCTTACACATTTATTTGTATATTGGTTCATCATGTGTATATACAGTATATATATATATATATATATATATATATATATATGTGTGTGTGTATATATATAGTTGCATGATGAAGCCACTGTATAAATGAATGGGTGAAGGGTGGGTATCGGGCCAGGGTGGCTTAACCCCTTAATTACCTTTGCGGTTATTATCCGATACGGTGATTAAGGGGTTAATTGATCTCAGAATGTAATTGCAATGTATTGGCTATGTATTTTGTTGGCAACGGAGGACAAGGATTTTGCTGGCGATGGGGGCTTCTTATTGATGAGGTCAGTAGAACTTTATTTATTTTATTATTCTAGTTAATGTGTTTAATAATGGGCAGATAATCTACTATCCCTAAGAGAAAAAACAAAAAGAAAAGCGCAAAACGCAAATAGTGAAGTAAATTAAGTACAAATTGTATTTGTGTAAAAAGTGGTGAGTATTAGGCGTACATCCATGCAGATCAATTAAAGCATTTCTGTGCAAAACATCAGCACAATGTTACCACAAGGAGACCTCTGGATGGAGTGTGAGCACCTCTGGTGCAGCAGTCGTGGCCTCTGGAAAGTCTCAGCAGTCTCTCTCACTTGGTCTGGACCCCCGTGAATGGCAGCTGCAGCCCTTGAGCTGGTTCGATTCCTCACTGTCTGTGGCATCTGCTGGATCTTGATGTTGAACGGAGGTTAAAACAGCTCCAGTCCTTCCTTCGTGTAGACAAATGTGCCTGGAGTCTCTCCCTGCACTCGGAAAACCACACAGTCCAAGTGGTGTGTATTCCGGCGCTCGCGCACTCCCGTGACGTCACAAGTGCCGCGCTGGGTTGAAGTTAAAGGAGCAGCTCCAAGTGCAAAAAACCGCAATTATAAATACTTCAAAATATGATATAGGGGCTAGGATAAGATACCAGAGCCTTGTACAATCTATCCAACGTGTTTCGAAGCTATAAAAGCCTCTTCATCAGGGATAATTCATTGATCCTTCTCCATCTCTTAAATACACATGTGGCGTGCCACTATTGGTCACCAATTGGGCAACAAGCCAATTAAATATGCCCATTCGAGAGTGGAGGCGGGACAATGGATCGAGCATACAATTCAAGGCAAAAATATAAAATCAATTTATTACATACTTGTTAAAACGACCATACCTGGAAATGGGGAAAAAGAAAAAATAAAACAGGATTAAACATTTTTGATTGGTATTAGTAAAAAGCATTATACATATACCTACTACAATTTATACTCTTAAATAATAATATTACCAGTTACCTGTCATAGGACTTAGAGTTAGAGACCCTTAGTGTTAAAAAGAAATAGCTAGTCTTGAATGAGTGGTATAGGTTTAAAACTTAACTCTATAATGATCAGTAAAAGCCCATACGTCTAAATCTTCATTTAATCTTTCGGAACCATGCAGTAATGATGTATCCAAAAAGATTCCTGGGCCGAGAGGGCGCTAAGTCATCACTCCTCTCGATCCATTGCTACATGTTTAATACCCGAATGTCAAACTGCAGGGTTCTTTTTGGTGGGTGTTTAAAAAATGTCTGAGGACAGCGTGTCTCGGCACAGGAAATCTTTTTTGAGCTGCTTCCTTAACTTCAACCCAGCGCGGCACTTGTGACGTCACGGGAGGGCGCGAGCGCTCGAATTACACACCACGTGGACTGTTTGGTGTTCGAGGGCAGGGGAGATCTCCAGGCACATTTGTGCTACACGGAAGGAAGGAAGGACTGGAGCGGTTTAACCTCTGGTTCAACATCAAGAGCCAGCAGAATGCCACAGAGACAGAGGGAATCGAACAGCCTCAAGGGCTGCAGCTTGCCATTCACGGGGGGTCCATGACCAAGTGAGAGCTGAGGACTGGCTGAGACTGTTAAAGAGCGCCAGCTTGCTGACAGAGGGCTCCAACTCCCATCACGAGGGTCTCCTTGTGGAAAAGTGCTGTGTTTGCACAGAAGCTTGTTAGATTGCATATTGAGTACGCCTAATACTCACCACTTTTTACACAAATACAATTTGTAATTAAATTACTTCACTATTGCGTTTGCGCTTTCTTTTTGTTTCTTTCTCTTAGTGGTTTGAGCCGCGCAGCCTAATCTTAGCATTTTAGCAGCAGTCGTTTCAGATATGGTTTGATATATTTATAAAGTAGATCACTTATTGCACTAATATAAGTTTGGATAGCACTTTAACACAATATGTGTAATCATTTGTTATAAGGTGGCATTTTGGGTGTTTTGGCGCACTTATTTTGATATATCTATTATCCCTATCTGGATATAGATTATTTTACATCGGTCTTACTCCTTAGCCTCAGTTCGTGCTCGTTTATGGTGTTCTGTGTAGGTGGATGGGGGAGGGGGGGGGGGGGGGGGCGGAAGGATGTATTATGTTATAGGTCAGGTTATTTTTTATCATACAGGTTGGTCATTTATGTTCATGCGGAGGTAAATTCTGGAGACCACTGGATGTTATCCACTCAGGGATTGACGGGGGTACAGGTGGCGGGGGAGTTGGAGTGTGGTAACGGGGGAAACCGTGCGGGGTAAAGAAACGGGTGGCCCACAATCTGTGATGCGGATCGCGGTAGGGACACACCGTGGGTCCCCAGGCCCTGTGGGAACCAACCGAGGCCCTCAGACACTGGCTGGGTCTGAACCGGGGCTCCCCAGGACAATCCGCGGCGTGACTTGTGGGGAACCCCAATTGTGCCCCACAGTGACCCCCGGAGACACCTGGTGACCATGGTGATTGTAAGGAAACCACCAACAGGCTCCAGAACTGGTGTGAATACAGATGAGGTAACCTGTAGGTCTGTTGAAGGGGACGTCAGGCCACCGGGACTCCCAATGGCCTGGAGGTATGAACCTCCTATGTAAAGAGAAAAATCATGGATTTTAGGTGGGGGAACAGGGGGGGTGAGTATTAATCAATATCAATTGATGTTTATTGTGGGGCTGTGTATTGTTTTTATTGTGGGTACTGGGGGTGGGGGAAAGGGATATTGGCCTCAAGGGTATGTGGGTAGGCTTCGCGGCTGGGTATTGGGTGAGTGAGGGTGGTTATGCGTAACGGGGTGGGGGGGTAGTGGGGGATGGTATTTAGGCCTCCCGAGTGGTGGGTGAGGGTGTGGGTTAACCCCGTAATGACTGTAGCGGTTAATAACCACTATGGTGATTAAGGGGTTAGGGGACATTACATTGGCTGTTTTTATTCTTGTTTATGTTTTGTAGCATAGGAGGGGGCATGGACGGTGATGAAGATGAGGATGGCCTTCATCGTGGCAGCCGGACATGGGTGAGTGCTATATGTATTTATTGTATTTATTGTTCTTTATGTATTTTAAATGGGCAAATTCACTATTATCCATATATAGATAATATTAATTTTGCACATTACTATACTGTATGTGTTAAGGGTGGTGTATTTATGTGTTGTAATTTTTTTAGGGGTTCACTGAATTGGTACTGCAGGCCTGCGGGGAACATCCGAGGGCCACCGCCAGCCTATAGTATCATTGCTGTGCATCCCAAAAATGTTCTATATGTAATGGGGGTATAGGGGTTGATGGGGGCTCAGGGGGTGTATGTTGTTTATTGCAATGTTTATTGGGGGCAAATGTCCCCAATAAACATGCTATTATGGCTTAAGCCCTTCATTGCCTTAGCGGCTATCCACTATGGTAACGAAGCAGCATTAATGTATTTTCATAATACCCCTGAGCTGAACCGCATTGATTTGTGGCTCAGGGACCCCCTGCTTCCCGAGTTACAGGCCCCAGTTTGGGGCATCGGTGCCAGTGTCGCCGCCATCTTTATAGTGGGCACGTCGCGTATGGGACGCTATAAAGATGGCAGCGACACTGCCACCCGATGACACATACCGGGGCCTGTTACTCGGGAAGCAGGGGGTCCCTGATCCACAAATCAATGCGGTTCAGCTCAAGGGACGCCCTGCTCACAGTACACTATTATTAAAAATATATTCATGCTGCTTCGTTACCATAGCAAATAGCTGCAAAGGTAAGGAATGATTGTTTATTGATATGGGTGTTTTATTCATAGTGTAGATGTGCAGAGGGTCTCCGGAGCTGAACCGCTTTGGTTTTAGGTCCGGGGACCCCCTGCTTCCCGAGATACAGGACCATTTATGGGGTGCCGGTATCCCTCTGCTTTGTTTACAATCCGCGCTCACGTGATCGGGACATTTAAATGCAGAGGGATACCGGCACCTCATAACGGGGCCTGTATCTCGGGAACCAGGGGGTCCCCAGACCTGAAACCAATGCGGTTCAGCTCCGGAGACCCCCTGCTCACGTACACTATGAATAAAATTGTATTTAAAAGATTTTTTAATGTGCCGATGTTTGCGCCGAGAGAGCGGCGGATCTCTCTCTGCTGCAGACACATCTGGCAGGGGACGGCTTCTCGGCAGCTTCTCACCAGGCAGACTGTCTCGCCACTGGTTACTCGCTGTGATTCGCCGGGGATTTGGCCCTTCCTGCATACAGCGAGAGCAACACCCCAATAACATGGCGAATTCAAACCCCTTTCTAATGTAATTTTCCGCTGCTTAGTGCATAGACCCCCTAGGAGTAGAAGTGCAGGTCAAAGCATCAGACACTGATGAATCAGTAATAGTAAGTGGTCAAATATATTTTATAGAGTCCTGCTGTCATTGCCTTCTAGACCACCACCTGCACTCCCACCGACGCTTGCTCTTCCACTGACGTCCGCTTTCCCACGAACGTCTGGACTTTTGTATAAACAGAGCATGCACCATTTGTATTATGTTTAAAGATGTGGTGTGAAGAATCTTCCTCCATAATATGCAACATGCAGTATACTGTAGCAAACGTCACTTTACATGTATGCAACATTTGTTACCAATTTAATATTTCTACTTTGCTTGGGGGTTAATTACATCTACACAAGGTTAAATGATTTATGCAAGTTACACTGTTAAACCTATTTAATCAATTGTCAGCTATGAACATTTGTGTTTAATGCTGGTCCCTACATGTAGATTTTATTTTATGAATTGAGTGTTTGCTGGTGGGTGTCAATAGGAAGCTAATTAGGATACGTGACGTTTAATGAGTCCACTGGTGGTTTCCCACTGCTATGTTTCATCGGGGGAGTGGTGCAGGGAGTAAATGCAGTAACTTACCAAACAATCACAATGCAGCACAAGCCTGGTTCAAATCCTTCTGTTATCTGTCCTACAGTATAAGATATAAAGCTAAGGTGCAGGGATTTGTGCCTCCAAAGTTTATATGTACAGCTCTGATTTAATTAATCACAGTTATTGTTAGTGATAATATTCATTGCTATTATTTATTTTATTAGTGGGGATGATAATTTCTATGTAGTTGTGTGGGGTATTAATATGTGTATGGGGGAAAAAATATTTGTACATTACAATGTACATAATTAGTTATACTTTAGTGTAAAATGGCTAAATTTAATATAGAATATTTAACACATGTACAGTAAGTTTGTTCATGTTCTCCAGTCAAGAAATTGCTTCTGTGACTTGTAAGGATGCAAAACTTAATCTATTGAGGCTACTAAAAAAAAAAAGCTAGTTTAAAAGCGGTCTGCATAGCGGAGCTATGAGAATTGCATTTTTTGTCAAAAAATTCGAGTTGGAGGCTTTTTTTGCAAAACAATTGGATTTCCATAGTCGGAGTCAAACTGCTTCTAAAAAAGACTTTTAGACATGGATTGGGCATGCCAAAAGGGCTTACAGAATAGCAAGCATGCCAAGACGCTTCTAAAGGGCACTTTAGAAGCGGTTTGTCACACTTTAGAGCTATGAGAATAGGGCCCATAGACTTTGAATAGCTGCTATAGGCCTAAGAAGAACCCATAAAGATCACCTGTAAATTCCCTGTGAGAAAGTTCCATATCTCTGAGTGGGCTTATCAAGAACAGATTTATCAGTGGTTAAGCATAAACACATAAAAATGATTTATTGATCTGTTGTTATACACCATAGGGCTAATGCTTTACTTCTTTAAATACTCAAAAAAGCAATGTTACTTGTCCATGTCCCAGTAGCTTGCATTAATTGTTCTAAAGGTTAGTAGATCCATTATCATGCTTACTCTTGGCAGTGTAAACAAACCTCATTATCTCTCAAATCTGTTCTATTCTGGCTGCAGTTCCTAATACCCTAAATATTATTTTTTTACTAGGGCCACCTTTCTATTCAGATTTGTAAGCTCTGTTCAGTGATTCTTAACTTTTATTATACTTCAAAGAATTCTGTTTGCTATTAAATCCTGGATGAATGATTTTTTAAATTATACCGTTTCTTTTTTTTTATATAACTGTCTCAGTAAGCCTCCCAGAAGTAAATATTGCAAATTGCAACATTGATTGTACCAATTGTTCAATTACTCATAAATGTTGTACATGATCTGTTATGAACTCAAAAAGCACATGAACAATATCTGTGAATAATTTTGACATTTAAACAATTAAATATAGCAGGATCTGTGTTGAATTTAAGTTTACTCGAGGACAAATGCAACAAGCATAACTCAAACAAATCAGATACTGTACCATTTTATTGATGAAGCTTTCATACCTGTAGGTGCAACAGATTAGTAACTGAATTACTGAATCCTTAACAAATGGCTTTTTTTCTCGTGTTGTTTTACATTTATTTAAAATTATGCTATTGTAACTCTGTTTTATTTAATTGAAAAAGAAGCTAAGGAAGATATTATATCTGTAAGAATGTAAAAAATATATAATCCATAGTACCCACTTTTCCACATTGTCATATACTATAATTATGTGGATAAGGTCAGCATATAACACTAATTTGCAACGATAGTGAACATAGATGTCTGCTAAAGTCTTTGACAGCTGTTGCTGGTGCCATTTAAACTGTAGATATGCAATGACTGCATCTCGAAGCATGTCAGCACCAGAATACTTAGGACAATTAACACACTGACATAGCCCATTTGGTTTATTTCCCCAAGTCAAAGAGTAATCCCTTCAAGGCTTATCTTTGGGTACTGCTTACTCTAAAGTATACTGTACATGGAAACCATAGCCAAGTAGCTCTTCTGCCCATCTGTGCTGTATTAGACATCTGGACAAAATTGGCCCCCATACCCATGTCAGTGTAAAGCATTACAGATTTGTTTTGTCAACTGTTCACAGTCCATTGATCCAAGAAATCAGATCCACAGCAAGACACCTTCTTTGTGCCATCTTCGTAGACAAATATTCGAGAATAAAGAAACTCTGAAGACCTTTTGTTACATTGAAGTTAACACACATTTTCCAATTTGGAGATATTGAAAAATTCAGTCTTAAAGAAAGATAGGCACTGACCTATGAAAAATCAATAGAACTCAACACACTTGAAATTAAAATTCCTGTTTGTGTTCTATTAATGAAGTGTAGTCTCAGTCACTGCCTAAAGATAAGGGGCAAAGTATCTGTTTAATACATTCCATTTAGTCAGTTCTTAACCTTCTTTCAAAATCTGCAGCAGGATATTAGACTAATATTCAATATTAACCCTTTCACTTTTTGATTAATTTACATGGTGAAGATATTGCAGTCAATTCAAAGGCATGTATGAATTAATTATATGTATTATTAAATATTCAAACTATGATATCTGTACTTCTAAAGATCTCAGTACTTTTAGCTTTATGTCTTATAGGATAGTTAACATATATGGTGATGCTTATGGTACGGGACGACCCTATAGAGGAGACCACGTTCTAGGCAGAACTTGTTCCATTCCCTCATGATGATCGCGATTGTATCGTTAGGAGCGCGCTTCACCAAGGAGGGGTGGGTCTGTTGAATGACCTGGCGTACACCTCTTGCCAGCGGGTCACACATCTTGTATGCCATCAAGTCTTTCTATTCAGGAAGGTATCCTTGGCGACTGACATACCGTTTGCATGGCAGTAGGCGGCAGGGAGTGCCTTGGACTGACAACCCAGTGAATCAGCTACTCTTAGCTCAGAGAATGCCACCTTGTCATCCACTATTGCGACCATTGAGCACATTACCCAAATCCCAGATCCAGGGATTTCTTCCATGGATGGTATAATGTGGTCAGGGGTGAACTAATATACATAAAATAAAAAAGATTTATTTAATAACTTCGTTAAAATCGTGTAGTGTAGTGTGATGTATATGACACAGATAAAAATAGACTGGTAAAGTCTATAGTACTGCTCAGTTATCCTATTCACTACCAATGGTGAACAATGCTAAAGAGATGGTTATACTAAAGTTGCACTCATAAGAGAGCTGTCAGGGTGTGAAGTATTGCTGCTTGTAGCTGATCACTGAGTCCAGACTAAATGGTGTACATCCGTTTGCTATCGATGCTAAGCCTCACATAGGTGTCCTGAGTATGCAGGGGATATCTGCTAGCAGAGAATAGCCAGTATGTAAAGGCTCTTAATGGGCTAGACCCTGTGCTTATATCATGGACGTGGTCACCGTGGAGTCCTGAAGGCACATACCCAGCCAAAAAAGGTAAGTAAGATGGCTGTAAACTGCAGGCGGTGTCTTATACTGTAGGGCTAACAGCACATATATTATAATGTTTAATTACTCTGTATCACCAGGACTGGTGGAAATATAGTGTTCTGCACAGTGGTACTGTGTTTATTATTTTTATTGGAGGGATCCCTCACTGCGCATGTGTCACAGTGTGCTTGTGTGGATCAATATTTTGCACATCAGAGCAGGTGAGATCGGTACACAGTAAAAATCACTTATGAAAAACGGGTCAGGTTTTTCACTACAGGTATATGCAGTTTTAACCCTGAAGCCTAGTATGCTCTCAGAACAGGACAAAGGGCTAAAATAACAGTTTTTTTAGAGAGTGCCCTTTCTCAGTGCTTCATATCAGAGTAGCTGTTCTAATGTTTATCCTCTTCACACATATATATATTGACTGCCAGATATAGTTTAAACGAATCAGATACCCAGCTGCACATAGTTAAGTGCTGGATCTAGGCAGGGAAAGTGTGTATGTTTCCTAGGAAGCTCCACTAGAAACGGGTCAGGTTGATCGCGATTGTATCGTTAGGAGCGCACTTCACCAAGGAGGGGTTGGTCTGTTGAATGACCTGGCGTATAGCTCTTGCCAGCGGGTCACACATCTTGTACAGTATGCCATCAAGTCTTTCTATTCAGGAAGGTATCCTTGGTGACTGACATACCGTTTGCATGGAGGGAGTGCCTTGGACTGACAACCCAGTGAATCAGCTACTCTTAGCTCAGAGAATGCCACCTTGTCATCCACTATTGCGACCATTGAGCACATTACCCAAATCCCAGATCCAGGGATTTCTTCCATGGACCATCGTTCGGCATGGCACTCAGTCCGGGTCTTCGGGACAGGGCATCGGCTCTGATGTTTAAGGGCCCCGGCTTATACTTGAGGGTGAATTGGTAGTTTGAAAGTGCGGCTAGCCACCTGTAGCTGATGGCATCCAACTTGGCGGATGTCAGAATATAGGTCAGCGGGTTGTAGTCTGTCCGGACCTCAAAGGAAACTCCATATAAGTAGTCGTGGAGCTTGTCGACTACCGCCCACTTGAGTGCAAGGAACTCTAGTTTGTGGACTGGGTAGATTTGCTCACTGGGTGTCAAATGTCGGCTCAGAGACCAGCAGGGTACTTCTGATGCACAGCTCCCAGCCCGTTGAAGCTTACATCCACATGTAGGATATGCGGCTGCTCGGGGTCGGCATAAGCCAAGATGGTTGCTTCCGTGAAGCTTTTCTTGAGGCCGGTGAACGCCTTTTCGCAGGCGGATGTCCACTTGTCTCCGAAGGGTGTCTGTGGGAAGGCAGCCTTGTATTGTATTGTATGTCTTTATTTATATAGCGCCATAAATGTACACAGCGCTTCACAGTAGTAATACATATCATATAAATAACAGATCATGGGAATAAGTGCTTCAGACATACTGTAAAAGTAACATTAAGGAAGAGGAGTCCCTCACCCCGAGGAGCTTACAATCTAATTGGTAGGTAGGGAGAATGTACAGAGACAGTAGGAGGGAATTCTAGTAAGTGCGTCTGCAGGGGGCCAAGCTTTATGTATCATGTGTCCATGATTATCCAGTGCTATTCATATGCTTCTTTAAGCAGATGTGTCTTAAGGTGAGTCTTAAAGGTGGATAGTGAGGGGGCTAGTCGGGTATTGAGGGGAAGGGCATTCCAGAGGTGTGGGGCAGAAAGTGAGAAAGGTTTAAGGCGGGAGAGAGCTTTAGATACAAAGGGGGTAGAAAGAAGACATCCTTGAGGTTCCTCTGGGCAGATCTTCAGGAGATTGTTGAGGACCTTGGCTTTGCTGGAGTAACCTTCTACGAAGCAGCGGTAGTATCCGCAGAATCCCAGGAGGATCCGCAGTTCCATCACATTGTCTGGTCTGGTCCAGTTCACCACGGCTTCGACCTTAGCGGGGTCGGTAGCCACTCCATCTGCGAACACTATATGACCCACATAGGTGTCTGACATGTGGCAGATCCAGCATTTGTCCAGGGACAGCGTCACAACTACTCTACTCAGTCTGTCTAGTATCTTCAGAAGGCATTCCTCATGCTCTTCTAGAGTCTTACCAACCACGATGATATCGTCCAGGTAGACTAGGCATTCCCAAGGATTCATGGGATGGTCTTCTCCATCAACCTTTGGAATGTCGCTGGGGCACCGCAAATGCCTTGGGGCATTCGGGTGAACTGGTAGAATCTGAGGGGAAAGACAAACGCCGACTTCTCCTGGTCTTCAGAGCTCATAGGTACCTGGTAGTACCCCAACCTCAGGTCAAGCACGCTGAACCCCTGGCTTCCTGACAGCGCGCTGAGGATCTCTTCTATCCGTAGCAGAGTGTACTGGTCTGAGACCGTACGACGATTCAGGGTCCGATAGTCTACACACAGGCAGACTGACCCATTCTTCTTGTGTACCACCATGATCGGGGAGGCATAGGGGCTACATATTCGTTATGATGCCCGTCATCTCAATCTCCTTCAGGACGTCCCTCAAGTCCTCCACATCTCTGGGAGCTATGCGTCTGGAATGCTCCCGGAATGGCATGGCATCAGTCAGCTGGATGGTGTGCATGGCATTCTTGCTGCAGCCCACATCATCTCGCTGGTGGAGAACACCTCCCGGCACTCCTACAATTTGGCACTTAACCATTTCTTCCAGTCCGCTGGCAGGGTCGATTCCCAGATGGAACTGCAGCCCGGCAGGATCTTCTTGCACTGTAGCGGCATTCACATGAGCCAGGGACTCTATTGGGGTAACCGGGTATATCCGACCCAGTTTTTGACCAATTTCAAGTGTATGGTGTGAGGCGAGATGTTCTGGATGGTCAAGACATGAAACGCGTTGGTGACGTCATCACGCAGCGACGCACGGCTGTGACGATGGTCTGTTTGTGTTGTTGCAGAGCTCAGCTATACCACGAGGAGTTCACAGGAGAGTTAGAGTGCCAAAGGTCTGTGTTTTTTCCATCTAGCATTCCTAGCACCTTCTCCTGTTACAACTAGGATAATTGTGATTTTAGGTGTTTACACCCTTTTGCTCCACGTTGCTTGGGCTCTATAGGTACTAATTATTAGTGTCATTTTAGACAGTTTTTGATTTATTATGTTTTTGTATATGTGTGTTTATATGATGAATTTTCTTTCTATGATATAAAGTATATGTATTAATTTTTGGTCTTTCTTGGTTTCATTTCATGCGCTCCTATTTTTGAGTTTTTTGTTTGCTGAGTGTGCCCCGCTGATCACGGGAGATTAGGAGCAGCAGGGTGGAATCGGACAGCCGAGGGGGGAGTCATTTGGAGGGACAGCGCGCTAAATATACATTTTTTTAATTCTAGACGTTTTTGGAATTTATTTTTCACCTACGGATCAACTTTTTGAGCTGCAGCAACGCTTTGTTAACCCAACCCCCTCCCCCCCTTTTTCCTGATTCAGGACTGTGACATTATATCACAATTATTTGGTGTAATATTCAATACACCCCTGTCTGTGCATCAACCTTCCAATCAGATGCTATTTTGTTTTGTTATTGCTTTTGTAGATTGTCCATTTGGCTATTATAAGGTTGTTATTGGATTTTATCTAGTGTATCTGACCACATATATTCATATTGGGTTGGTTTTGGTCCTAGTATCAATAGGATTAGTATCACCAGTTTTTGGTATTGATATTATTTCATTCAATTTTAATATTTCCCAGCTCCTAGTTGTTCCCAAAATGCCTTCAGGATTAATCTTTGATAACATTAACAATAATGAGAGATTGCGGGTACGTTCTTTGGGGAGAATACAGAACCTGTCCCCCCATTACCCAATCTGAATATTGACTATCTATGTCAAAATTTGGAAAAATGAATGTTAAATGATACTAGATTCTGGTGGGATAGATTTAGTCTAGAACAAGCACTTCTGGCCTATACCTGTCTGCTCGGCTCAACTTTGTAAGTTTCCGGTTACCTGTCCTGCTTGGCAGTACCCAAAACTCAGGTTCCGCTGGGGCAATATCATCGTATAATATGGCTGCCCCCTTAGGAAGGATGTTCTTCTGCTCTATCTCCTGATATATGTGCTCTAACTCATCCGCCACCTCCTGGGGAGTAAAGGCACCTACCGCCCACCAATGGTCAACTATGTTGTTCCTGATTAACAGGAACCTGGTACAGTCCATCCCCTTGTGGTAGCCTGTGAACAGGGGTGCCCACCACTTGTCACGGTGCTTGTACTCTGATTCTGCACTGGAAGTACCTGTCTCTGACTCAGTTTGTGATGACACACCTGACGTGACCGCCTCAGTAGAGTGCGAGCCTCTGCGTCTACCTCTGGTATCAGTGTAGATGGTGGGGCTCATTTTGTGGACCACTTTGCTTACAGGCCCAGCCTCCGCAGGACTCTGGGACCCTTGAGTCCTCCCTCTAGACACAGGAGAAAATGATATAGGGTTAGGCACACGTACTGCTGCGGCAGAGTTTATTCGAGCATTTGCCCGTTCTCTGCCGCAGCAGTAGCCTGGCGCGCGCCCGAGAGTGACGGGCGCGCGCCGAAGCAGCGGAAGAGCGCCCTCCGATCGGGGCGCTCTCCCTACCGCTGCCGGGTCCGCAGGGTCCCCCGGAACCCCCTGCCGCTGTCCCGCGATCGCGGGACACCAGGGCTCCCTCGGGGAGCCCCTGGACGCGCGTGCAGGGGGCGCACGCTCCCGATGACGCGTGACCGCGCGTCTATGACGCGCGGCACGCCGAGGGGCGGCCACTAGCAAGCCGGGAGATTTCCCGGCTTGCGGTACCGACCACACTCGGATAAAGTGTGTCGGTACTGTATCACATTGGCATACAGTGTCGACTTCCCCATCAGATCCCTCGTCACTCAATTCCCAATCCCTCCAATCCTTGGAATATTTGGGGTTCATGCTTAATTTATCCCCGCTAGGCCCCGGTGTCATGACTCGTGACGGGGCAGGGGCAGTGGTCGGGGCAATGTCGCTAGGGGTAAGGACAGGTGCAATGTCCATGAAAGAGTCTATCAGTCGGGCAATGCCGCGACCAGTAGGCATCTTTCTGCTCTCCCTCTCCGGCGTGCTTCATGCTCCTCTGTGAATGCCGTGGCGGTAAAGTGTGGCAAGTGCAGCTGCCATGGCTGGTCCTCTGGCTGCAAATATGGCCGCCGGTCCTCCATGCCAGCCGGAACTGGAAGTGTCATCATCGTTGGCACCCGCAGAATCTCCATCCGCTCCGTGGTCTCGTACCGGCAGTGTGTCGAGGACAGCAAGTGGCAATGGGGGATCATCCGGTCCGCGGACGGGCAGGTAGGCCGCAAGCCTTTCTCTCTCGCCCTCTGCAGGTTCTTTCTTCGCCTGGCGGAAGTAAGAGGGTGGGGGTGTCTCCTTACCGCTCCGCTGTCGGCTGATGATCTCTGGTTCCTCCGGAGCCGTCTCGGATCCCGTCTCCGCCGACTGGGAGTCACCATGGCCGTGGGACTGCTACGGGCCTCAGGCCGCACCAGCGCTCGCCGTCGGGAGGTGTCCAGACTCGTTTGCTCCCTCTCTCCGGTAATTGGGCTGCCATCTTTCTTATAGCTGGGTGGTTCACCGGTAAGTGCATCGCCACCGATGAAACGCCATCTTCTTCCTCCGAAGACGACTTGATCGGATCCTCCGCTAGGGAGTCACCTGGGTCTTTTGCGGCACCGCCAGTGGGTAGTGGTATGAAACGGGCCCGCTCCAGTACCTCCACTGCGGTCGCGCTCTTCTCCGCTGGAACGTCTCTCGGCTCTGTAGTTGGCTGGGCCTTGGTTCTCACCTCAGCGGTGATGCAGGGAACTAGGGAAGCCTCCTCCGCTGTCTCCACCACCTCCGTTAGTGTTCCCGGAGAGGCACCCCGAGGGGTCTTGATCATAGGCTATGGCTCGGTAGGCCACAGGTAGAACGTGCCACATTGAGGGCATCATGCCTTCGTGCTTGGGGCCAGTCCGGGTGTCCTGCAGTGTATGCACAGGCACCGGAGGTACTCTCAGCCATCGAGCTCCACTACCAGGAAGCCTCCTGGGAACTGGAACGTGGTCATATTTAGTTCTGACATAATGCACGCAGGGGTGGAACAGTTCAATGTTTCAGCTCCTCTCTCTGTGAATGTCAGACAGAAGTGAAGTTCCTCGCTCTCACTTCCTGTCCCACCTTTCTCCGGAGTGGACGCTTATGATTGGCTCTCCTTGTGCCCCCTCCCTCTGGTGGAAACAAGAGGAGGGGCACTCCTTTGCTCAGTGTGACGTGGCCTTGTCTGTCGGCCAGTCACAGCACAGGTAGGTGGGCTTTCGGCTTTCACGCAGCTCCGCTCCTTTTGCAGGGGATCTGGGTTTGGCGCCAAACCCCTGCACATCTCCCGCCACATTTCTCTAACTGTCCCTTTGCACGCTTCACGTGCGCGATCCTGGATTGGCGGGAGTCTCCATTTTGGGACGGCTGCTGGCTGCTGGGCCATGGATGGCGCTGCTGTCGCCATTTTTAACTCTTTCTTGCTCCGTGGAGCACATGTAGTGACAGCCGCCATCTTTGATGAGCCCTCCAAATGTATAATTTCACTATTCTCAGTGTCAAGTGCATAACTCGTTCCTAGACACTGACTGCTCTCACTGACACTCTCTGATGCTCTCTACATGCTCTCTCTGATGCTTTACCCACTGATATGATGTGGCATACCCCAGGCTAGGCAGAACTCCTTCTTTGTGCACCGCACTCGCGGACGGTTCCTGAAGTTCAAGTACTCTGTGGTGTGTTTTATGTGGGTGCTGGCTGCTGGCTAGTGTACCGGGCATCTCCCTAAGTACGGGCGTCTCCTACTTTTGGCCACTCATAGTGCGGGCCCTGGGCCATGGTCCCTGGACAAGTTAACAGGCTAACAACCCCAGTTGCCTCACACTATCTGCCTCAAGGGACTAGGACAGCTATAGCTCCATAGCCATCTTACAACACTCTCTTAGGGCACCCAGGGCATACTGTGCGAGAGTCTGCGCTCCCCTGACTACCCCTGATATGCATATATGCCCTACTCTCTACAGCACTTGCATGGAAGGTGCACTTTACTCTTTCAGCTCTGCTTCGCAGAAAGCCTGTCCTGTTCTGGATCTCAGCAGCACCTCCAAATGTAACCCATGTTCCCCCCCACCCAGTCGCAGACTGGACCCCTAGGGTGTAGTGAGGGCTTGCTACGTGTACTATGGTGGTGCGTACCTGTGAGGAACAGGAGGGCCTGAGTCTCCCGCGATGGTATAGGGGATAACAGGGACAGGCTTCTGGGGTATATGTCTCCATCATCTTTAGCAACGACGGTGCAGCGCCTCCATCTCTGGCGAGCCCTATAGGGGTAGGGTGAAATCCTCCCAGAGAAGCCCTGGTCTCAGGGCGAGAGATTTCAGTCTCACACACAAGTCTTTGATAAAAGCAGCAATGTCTCTTTATTCTCTCTGTAGCAGCACACAGCAGCAGTTCATACAAAGCAGCAGTTCATGTACAGGGTACATGGTCTTGTCCTCCTCTCCTTCTCCTCCAGGCTGTACCCCTGCAGGATGGGCTGTATGGAGCTTCAATAACCCCGACACCCACCCCAAGGGTATACCCTCTGGGTGAGGATAGATTCCCCCCCTCGCCCCCTGAGCAGGGTGAGGGGCATTGGTCCACCGCATTATAGTGCTATCAGCTCTAAACAGGCTGGGCCTTTGCTTCTCCTCCAAGAACAGGTATCACTCTAATCATGACCTCTCTGGTCAGTCTCTCCAACACTTCCGAACCCAGGACAGAACTACTTGTCTCTTACAGGAACAGGCAACACTAAGTTTGGTCAGCCCCACCCCTCATGTTGTCAGCAGGCCCCTCCCCTGTGTCTCATGCCTTCCACACAGAGTCAGGGAGCCTACCTCCATCAATCAAGGCAGATTTGAAGCTGGGGAAACCCATGATAACTACTGGCGGCCTGCCCTTAGCAGGACTTACACCAGTAGGAGAAAGATATATAGCCCCCATTTCTTAACGGGGCTACACCTATATTAAAGAACTAAAAGAAAAGGTGGAAAATTATCAGATAAATCAAATTAATTCCAAACAGAAAAAATATTTAAGGGATAAATTTGATTATGAAGGGAACAAACAATATAATTGGACGAGACCAAAAGAAAATTTAGAACAGTCCACACCAATGGTCCACTCTTGATTTGAACAAATCAATCCCAGCAATTGGGTGAAATATCAAAACCCAAGTGTAACAGGAGACTTATCCCTGTTCACAAATGTGCCTCTAATCCAGCAGTGTGGTGGTTAACTGCGGCAGGCAATTAACTAACACCACCTGCCTGATTAGATGGCTAAGAAAAGCCTGTCTTTTGAGACAGGAAGAGAGACTCCTTAGCTCAAATCTGAGCTGAACTTTGGAGACAGAGCAGAGATTCATTAGTCCACAATGGGGCTGAACCAAGGAAGGACAGATGTCTTGAGCGACAAGCTGACCACAAGACAAAGGGGATAAGATTCTAAACTTGGAGCCTGACATTTTCTGTGCACACAAGGGTGCGGTTCCAGGAGAGTAGAGAAACTTCCCCTACAGCAGCCCAGCTAACAGATAAGACTTTTTCGTATAAGACTATTATCTGTCTGTATATTGATAAATGTCTCCATGATTTGGGGCTGGTAAATAGCTTAGCTAAGCAACCCAGTCAGAGAGGGATGAGCTACATGTATAGATAGTCTCCAAAGCAGAGATAGGGGTTTTTGGTTGGCTCACTATTTCGCTTATGTTGATTTTTTTGCTGTTTAAAGCGACAGGCACAATAAAGCCTTGTTATAATTTCACCTTACAACAGTCTCCATTGTGTACCTCTGCACATGTCCTCCTACATCAAGGATAAGAAGAGGGGGAAGAAAAATTACCCTCTTGAATCTAGTGGGACAAATTATGTCCAGAATTCTAATCCAGGTTCCCATAAGACATATCTCCAAAAAGAACAATATCATAGATTTGATAATACAAATAAAAATAGAACGAGAAAGGAAAAAGGTAGATATAATAAAAAATCTTCCAAGAAAATCAAATAGAAATTTAACTGGGAGATGTGTTGCATTCAAATAATGCTAACCAAAAAGATAATAACACCCTATCTATCCAATTCCTTTCAGGTCCTAAATGATCATGATATTGTGGAAGCTGGACCCTCTTCTCCCCCTATACCCACCACTCCATCTGGACAGAAGGAGAAGGATTTTCAACTGGTTTCGGGATCAATCCCGAAAAAGAAACAGATGATACAACAATCTCTAGATCCAGTGTCATGGTTGAGAGGAGGGCGAAACAAAGCAAATATAGGGGGAGAAGAGGTAAGGGAACCAAAACAAAAACAAACAGTTACACCGAAGAGGCCCATTCAGATAAAAGCCTCAAACAATTAGGGATTTATAATTTGTCCCAATACACTCTTTCCCCTGCACAAATTCAAGTGCTTAATAAGGGATTAAATTTTGCCCCGGTCAGTTCACCTAATGAGTTTAATATGTATGTTGATCTACAGAAATATATTCGCAAAATTACATTGAAAATACATTTTACTAAAATCTCTAAAAAATATGATAAATCATGTGAAGGTATACAAGAGTCTATACAGATAATGGGTGACTCTTTCACACCATCGATTACTATTGATAATGAATTGATGGATGACAGTGTAAAAGGTCTGTCTAATAATGCTGATTCATCATTTTATTATGATATGCTTGAACTTGTGGAAGATAACAGTAGAGTCATGGTTAATGATTATACCAAGTATCACAAGATAGAGACACCTTACAAGATCTCTTGGGTCTCTATTTGGAAAGTGAAGATGCCAAAACCATTATATATACATCCTAAAGACCAAATAGTCTTTTCTATCCCCATGAATCCAAAGGTCCCTATGTAGAACTTTTTGGGAAACTTGTCGAAAAAGACCTACAGTTAATGTGTAAAAATAAACGTTTATGCAAGGTCAGTGACAATCTAAGTCACCAAGAAAGACGAGCTTTGAAAGATCTGCAATCTAATGGGGACCTAATTATACACCAAGTGGATAAGGTGGGTGGTACTGTTCTGCAAAATAGAATAGTGCCTCCTATGAACAGCTACTTGGTGATCCTACGCTGAAATACCAATGTATTATTAAAGATTTCCTGAGTAAAGCACTTAACTTGGGGGTACTGTCTGGTAAAGAATTCTCTTATATATTCAAAATGTGTCCAAGAGTTCCCATTTTGTATCATATTCCAAAGATACACAAGACACTACATAATCCCCCTGGCCATCCCATTGTGTCTGGGATTGATTCTATCACAGCGAACTTATCACAATATGTTGATTATTTTTTGGCACCACTCACTGCAGCAGTACCATCTTTTTTACGTGACAGTACGGATGTAATCAATTCATTCGAAAATATTATATGGGAAGAGCACTTCATCTGGGTTACTCTAGATATAGCTTCTCTCTACACTTGTATACGGCATACCCAGGGTTTAGAAGCAATCACTTATTTTTTGCACACTGATAATTCCTTAACTGATTTACAACAGCAATTTATTATAGATAGTGTTAATTTTATACTTCATCACAATTATTTTTCTTTTGAGGGACAATTCTATCTCCAGACAACTGGGACGGCCATGGGGACACGTTTTGCCCCTAATTATGCTGGTTTGTTTTTGGGAAAGTGGGAACTTGATGTCATCTGGAATAATAATGTTTATGGAGAATATCTTAAATATTACCGGCGGTAAATAGATGACCTTTTGATCATTTTGACCCTCAAATTTGATCATTTGGTCAGGTACGCAAGATGATTTAGATTCATTCATCAAGTGCATTAATAACAATGAGAGAAATTTGGCTTTTAGTGGGGAAAACAACAATAGAGAAATTGATTTCTTGGACCTTAAAATGACCATCTAGGACAATACCATTATTCCGAAAACATTTTTCAAAACAGTAGATGTCAATTCCTACTTGGACCGCAACAGCAACCATTCTACTTTTTGGTTGAATAACATCCCTATGGAAAAATGTTGCGGGTCCGTAGGAATTGTTCACAAAATACTGATTTTGATACACAAACTCAAAGCCTTGCAACTAGATTTATGGAAAAAGGATATGATGAGAAACTCATAAATAAATCTATTAAGAAAAGTAGAGGACTCTCGAGAAAAGAACTACTTAGTCCTAAATCTAAAAAATTGGTACAAAAGAAAAGTGTTTTTAGTGACACACCAATATTTGTGACAGGCTTTTGTAAACAAGAAAATAAGATAAGAGGGATCCTTAATAGACATTGGGACATTCTTAAAATGGACCCCATTCTAAAGGGAACTTTGTCCACTAGGCCCAAATTAGCCTTTAGGAAAGCCAAGAATATCAAAAATAGTCTGGCACCGAGTGCTCTCAAAAAGGCTAAATGTGTATTTACAAGTGGTAATTTTCTTGTCCAACCCATTGGCAACTACACATATGGCAGGTGTGTGGTTTGCAAACATATGAGCAAAGACAAGGTGATTCATGATAATAAAAATGGGAATGATTATGTGGTGAATCAGTTTGTGAACTGTCTGACTACTTTTGTTGTATATGCTATCAACTGTTCATGTCCATTATTATATGTTGGGAAAACTACTAGACCCCTCAAAGTGCGTATTTATGAGCATATAAATGGGATCAAAAATGCACGACAGAATTTAGAAAAGGGTAAAACAATCCACAATCTAGCTCAACATTTTTTGACACACCATAAAGGGGAAGTTGATACCCTACGTTTTAGGGGAATCGAGGTAATACCCAGAGATCCTAGGAGGCGGGATAGGGACAATTTCCTACTCCAAAGGGAACAGTTCTGGATCTATACCTTGGGGAGCAAATCACCTGGAGTGTTAAATGAGCAGATTGATTTGGCCCCTTTTCTGAAGTAAGGTCTGGTTCCCTTTGATCTTAGGGAGCCAATATGATATGAGTTTTTTTTAATATTTCTGCAACTTTTCTGAAGGGCTTGTGTGGTTCACTTTGAACTTTTGGAGCTAATATTACATGTTGTGATGCTGTATCTACCTATTCATTATATTATAATAATTACTTCTTGTTGTTTCTTTTTTTGGGAGTTTTAAATGATTCTTCCTATATTACTTTCAAGTAACTTTGATGTATGATACATGGGGTCTTGCGAGCACAGCTCTGACCCTATTGTAATCTTAATAGGTTGCAATGGTTCAATATTTAATAAAGAATTACATGTCCTACTAGGGCATTTATCTAATATAGGAATTAGTTAATGATGTATTTTACGAATTTTTATTGTTTTTTTTCTGTGCGGGTTTATGAGTCCATAGATGTTTATGTGTCTATATATGCACCTTGTGGGACTATCTTTATATGCCCCATTTTTATATGTCTTATTTGTTATATGTCCTATATATTTTTTATAATATGGGTTTCCATGTATTCCTATTCACCTGTAGAGGTCCTGCGAGTTTCACTCTGACCTCTAGGGGAAATTATGACAAGCTGCGAAGGTTTATTCAATCATTTATTGACAATGTTAATAATGTCAGTATGTGTTAAGCTAACATCTATCTCTTGTCTTTTATATTATAATAATTTTAATAGTATGGATAAGATAAAGAATGTATTACATTGGGTTCTGTGCATTAATTGCCCAGAACAAATTTTATTTTCAATTAGCTGGAAAGATTTAGTGAATAATTACATTTTATCTAGAATATCTCCAACTAGGTTATGTATTTAATTCATTAAGTAATTTAATTACTAAATCATTGGTTTGTTTCTATGTTCATTTTTTTTCGTTTGTTTTAATCAGCATACTGTTGCAGTTGCGTTTATTCTAAAACTTACCGGAATTGTTCGGGACTGTTTGCTTTTACAGCCGAACTTGGCCCCGCGCCAGCCGCATCTCTTGGCCGCGCGCCAGCTGCATCTCCATTCAACGCTAATGGCGCTGAACAATGAAAGCGCCTGCGGCGCCGAAACTAAAAAAAAAAGCCCGCGTCTGCCCGCGGTTTAAAAATTCCCGCGGTGGTGGCCGATTTAGACAAAAGGCGGCCGCCACTGTATATTGTATGCAAGTTTGTTTAGTTGGTCCTGATTGGAGGGTTGAATTGCTATAATATGAAAGAGTCTCTCATTGGTGGATGCAATAATTATAAGTGGTATTTCAATGCCACAATGAGAGTCCATGACCACTCCCTGATGAAGTGTCATGTGACACAAAACGCTTTGGTGACGTCATCACGCAGCGACGCACGGCCATGACGACGGTCTGTTTGTGTTGTTGCAGAGCTCAGCTATACCACGAGGAGTTCACAGGAGAGTTAGTGTGCCAAAGGTATGTGTTTTTTCCATCTAGCATTCCTAGCACCTTCTCCCCTCCTGTTACAACTAGGATAATTTTGATTTTGGGTGTTTACACCCTTTTACTCCACGTTGCTTGGGCTCTATATGTACTAATTATTAGTGTCATTTTAGACAGTTTTTGATTTATTATGTTTTTGTATATGTGTGTTTATATGATAAATTTTCTTTCTATAATATAAAGTATATGTATTAATTTTGAGTCTTTCTTGGTTTCATTTCATGCGCTCCTATTTTTGAGTGTTATGTTCTGAATGGTCACCTTGATTCTCCCTGGAAATGAGGATTTCCACTCTCTTATCACAGCCACCATTTGTACCCTCTCTTGGCGTCTTCTTCAGTCGTGGTCTCTAGGGAGAAGTACCCGTCGGCCTCGTCACGGCCTGGGTAACTAGGCACATCAGCCATGTGCCTCACTCCTCTTCATGGAATCTCGGTCAACCCCTTCTCGAGATTGAAGAGTTGGCCATATCCCTCTAGGGCAGATATCCTATGACATTCCTCCTTGAATACGGGGTGAATCTTCAGCGAAGATAGAGGTAATTCGCTGCCTCTTCCAGATAGGCTTGGATCAGAGCTCACACCACATCGCCGTTGTTCCCTAGTATGATGGTGGAGCTTGGATGTTCCTGAGGCTCAGGGCATATCAGAGCTTCCATTTCCATGGGGTGGGTTTTATTGGTGTTCAGCTGCGGTTTGTCCAACCGTAATTGCACAACATAGTCAATGAGGTAGTCTTCATTGCTTAGACCCCATACTTTCAGCTTCTCTGTCGACTGTACAGTCAGATGCTTCAGAGCTTGTTGTAGAAGGTCCGGTAGATAATGGTAACTTGCCACCCAGTACCCAGCTAGGCGGAGGAGTATATCCCTTCCATTAGGACTAGTATAATCGCTGCCGGCCCTACTCGACTGTATGCGTCTGGATGGGGTAACTCTGTGGGGCTGGTCGCCGGGGCGCTTTCCGATGGTGTGGAGGTTGGTTCCATCATCTGCACTGTGAAGGCTGTGGCCTCAGAGGTGGGTCTTCTTGGCTTTGGACAGTCCTTAGCGAAGTGCCCATCTCGGTGACAGTTAGTGGGTATCGCGGTTGGCCTTGAAACCAGGATTAGGAACCTATCCTAGGCACCCTGGATGCGGAGACAGGCGCCACTGCAGGAAGTGTTCCCTCAGTACTTTCTGTCTCCTTGGACTTCAGGGCCGATGCCCCTTTGGTCTCTTCTTGGCGGGACTTAGACTTCTTAGAAGTGTTGAAGTGTAACTTAACCTCCTGCTTCCTTATGTAACGGGTGCTCACCACAAACAGGACGGGACCACAAGGCTGAGGTGGGGATGTTTGTGGCCACTGACCTACAACTACATAACTAAACCTGGAGTGCAGGGTATGGGTCGTGTAGCCGGGTCAGGATAGGAGAGTCAGGGTGGTTATGATACTCGCTGTGGTCTGGGATTGGAGAAGGTAGAATCGTCATTATCCGTAGCCGTGGTCAAGGAGGAGAGATGGTGGGAGTCCGGAAGCAGGCTGAGGTCTAGGGGTCAGAGAAGGCAGGAGTCCAAGTAAAATCTGGGGTCAAGGCAAAAAGGAGCAAGTCAAGAATACAGCAAGGCAGCAGGATGCTTGAGGCAAGCACACAATACCCAAACAGAAGTTTATGCTCAGCAAATTTGCTTGAGGCAAGGCTGAGCATATAAGGATGAGATAGCCAATGAGAGAGCAGCACAAGGCTAAGAGCAAAGAGTCAATAGACATAGGTTGTCCACTGATAGGCCGGGCAGGGTGTATCGCAGGTGTGGAGTAGCTGATAGTATTAACTCCTTGCATGCCTGTGTTAGTGCAGCGCTGGCGTGTAGCCCTATCAGTGCTAGGAATGTCTACTGTGACCTCACGGACCGGCTCTCAGGGGCGGGGCCGAAGCCAAATCCTGCTAGGTGCGGCGCAGCACTTGCACATGATCTTCGTGCGGGAACATGTCACAAGGGCGGGGCCTAAGCCCGATCCTCGCATCATGAGGGTTACCGGGCATAAGGGTAGGAATACTTTCATGAGCTGTTTAAATCTGTACTAATTTACTAGAGCGGCAGGGATAATTTTCTTGGAGAGCAATCCCCATTATGACATTTGCAAGCATTGTGTAAACGTAGACACGTAGACACGGCTCAACAAAGTCTCAATGTATTTTCATGAATGGCTCTGTCTGGGGAGGAAGGTGCTACAGTTACATACCACCAGCCCTTAAATTAAAATTGACAGAAGAACTAAGAAACAAAAAATTAATTGCAGCCATTACGAAGAAGATAAAGATTGTAAATTTGTATTATTCATGATTATTTGTATTTTTCATTCTTCGCAGATTATCCATATTAAATAAAAAAAATTCTTCTTTAAATTCACGAGAATCATTGAAACACCCCAACCTCCAAAGAAAATTTGCAGTAATATACTGTACAGTGCAGTATATATTACAGTACAATTACAAAGGAAGTGATTGTAAGAATGGCAAAAATTGTTAACTTTTCAAAAACATGATTCATATTATGGTTAATTTAAATTAGTCCTTCAAAAAGGGATGTCTCGTTTTTTTTTACTTGAAATTCACTTTGAATGTGTGGTGGATTCTCCAAGAAGGTTTTATCACAGTTTAATTGCTTTGGGGAAGGTGTGGATAAGCATTTCTATTCATGTAGGTTTGTTTGTAAGGCTTAGTGTGTGAAGTGGTGGGGGGGGGATGCTACGGTAGCAGTGTGTGCGGGATTAGTGGTTGGTCCAGAGAAATCTTTTGAACAGCTGTTAAACTCATCCCATCTCGAGTAAAGAAAAAAAACAAAGGTATGTCTGTGATCGCACATGCGCATGCGAGAGTAGGTATGGGGGGGGGACAACACGGCTCAACAAAGTCTCAATATATTTTCATGAATGGCTCTGTCTGGGGAGGTGGGGGGAGGTGCTACAGTTACATACCACTGGCTCTTAAATTAAAACTGACAGAAGAACTAAGTACTAAGAATCATGGTTATTTGTATTTTTCATTCTTCACAGATTATCCAGATGAAATAAAAAAAAACTTCTTTAAATTCACGAGAATCATTGAAACACCCTCACCCCCAAAGAAAAACTACAGTAATATACTGTACAGTGCAGTATACATTACAGTACAATTACAAAGGAAGTGATTGTAAGAATGGCAAAAATTGTTAACTTTTCATAAACATAATTCGTATTATGGTTAATTTAAATCAGTCCTTCAAAAAGGGATAGGCAAATGGTGAACAGACGGCGGTCACTGCTCCACTGGACATCCCTTATTTTTCCTTCAAAAAGGGATGTCTGGTTTTTTTTTGTGTGTTTTTTTTTTTTTTTTTAAACTTGAAATTCATTTTGAATGTGTGGTAGATTCTCCAATAAGGGCTTATCACAGATTAATTGCTTTGCTTTTTTTTTTAAATACACGCAGGCGCCTAAATGTGATGACACGCATATGCGTTTCCTCAAGGTTCCAATGAGACATACACGCATGCGCATTAAATAAAAAGAGTATGAAAACAAGAGAACGCCTATCAAAAGTTGAAAGTATTGAATAATACATATAGAATAAAAAATATAAATTTTTATTTTTGGGGTTTCTTAAAAGCGTTAATTAAACATGTACAGTAAGTGTATTGTAATGATACTGAAAAATACAACGTCAAACAGTAGTGATGATTACAGTACAATGTAAAAAATGATTGAATATGAAAACAGCAGCATACTGTTTAAGGTTTTCTATAAAGCTCACAATTATTCTAGCCTAATCAATAAAAATTCCACTGTCACTAAATTGTTGCCCTCAGTACTTGGATTTGTAAATCAGATTCACAATGCGCAAGCAACATTTAAAAACAGCGATATTATACTGTAGGTCCATCAAAATCCCTCCTTTTGCCTTTTTCCACTTGATGTCAAAGTTTCTTTTCTGGGGAAAAATAACATGATGCTATTATTTCCGGTATTAAACATGCGACAAGTCGAGTCATTGGGAATTAAAGCAGTTCAAACAACTTCTCCCTAGCTGTCCACCAATTGTATCTACTGTAGTAACTGCTCAGTCAATCATATTGCAGGACTACATTTTCAATAATTGTGCAAGTATTAAATAACACTGGGCAAAGTGATTGATTACAGGAGAACAGACCGATCTGCAGCTTACTGTAACTAATCACTTGTCTGTGTGCATAATGTATTGATGCACATACTTTACGTACAGTACAGTATTTAAAAAAATATATATATATTTTAAAATACGGCAGCTTGAACTGCAGCTGAAAACTTACTACTATACTGCATAGTGTAATACAGGTAGTTACTGTAGTAAATTATATTTACCTTCATTATAGACTTTGCCAAACTTGTGGTGATGAGCCACTGTCAGTCCTGTAGTCTTCATTATACACGTAGTTGACAGGTGACAGCGGGCCTGCTACACCTGTAGTTGACAGCTGATGAAGCTTGAAATCTTTTTGGTACATGCAAGCTTGCTGGAAGTTTTGCAGGTATTCTGGTGGGACAGATAGCAAGGACTGGCGTTCAGCAGGTTTTCACTGATGGTCGGACCGTTATTGTAAGCCGGTGAAGGCGCTTTTGCCGGCGCTGTTGCATTGCTGGATTGGGATTGACGAATTTTATATGGATTCAACCCGGACTTTCTCCTTTTGAAGTTTTCATGCTCAAACACAATGGAAAAATCTGGTATAACGCTCCAAAAGCCTCTTCTATCTCCGCGTGCAGGGTCAATATGAAAAAAAGAAAAAGAAAAAAGACTGGGGCGCTCCCTATTTATTCAAGCTTGTAATACTGCCTGTGAGGTAATGTATAACCAAAGAAAGGGTAGTGTATACTTGCCCTTGTTGTTTTCTGCAGCTGGACCAGTAGAGAAGATAAAGCCCGGAATCTTCTTGTAGCAGCAGTGGAAATGGAGGGTTGGTTCAGCGCACGGGATTTTGCTCAGAGATAGAGATAAAACAATGGAAAACACGGAGTTACAGTTTTGAGTAGGCAAGCAGAACAATGGAGAGTTTAAAAAATTTTTTTAAAAATTGTTTAAAAAATGTTTAAAAAATAAAAAATTAAAAGATTAAAATTGTGTGGTTGTTGAACAATTTATGCGCAATGCAACAAGGCTGTTGGAGATGGATGTGTGATGATGCTAATATCAACTGTGTATATACAAGGCTGGAACTATAGAGCGTATAATTCAACTTGGGGGCAAGTGGAATAAATATATGTGATATATATGGGAGACTAGCGGGCTTCTATATGCTTGGATAGCCTGCTGTTGATCAGGGTTTAATGGGGTAATGCAATTAGCTTGCAAAGTCTATTATGCAGTCTTTCCCTCAGGGAGTACTGTATCGTGAGTGTTATTTTACTGTTTTTTGCACTTTAATAAATTCTATTTGCTTACTCACCGAGTTCGGCCCATTTTTTCTAATTTGGGCACCTGGGAGAGAAGCAACTCACATACTGTCTCCATTGGGAGGGTGAGAAAGCTATCTACCGTCTCTGGCAGTACTCCCTGAGGGAAAGACTGCATAATAGACTTTGCAAGCTAGTTGCATTACCCCATTAAACCCTGATCAACAGCAGGCTATCCAAGCATATTATACGCTTTATAGTTCCAGCCTTGTATATACACAGTTGATATTAGCATCATCAAACATCCATCTCCAACAGCCTTGTTGCATTGCGCACAAATTGTTCAACAACCACACAATTTTAATCTTTTAATTTTACATTTTTTAAACAATTTTTAAAAAATTTTTTTAAACTCTCCATTGTTCTGCTTGCCTACTCAAAACAGTAACTCCGTGTTTTCCATTGTTTTATCTCTATCTCTGAGCAAAATCCCGTGCGCTGAACCAACCCTCCATTTCCACTCAATATGAAAAAAACACGGATCGCTACTTAACTTTTTTCTTATCGCACGCTTCCACACACGAGCGTCAGGTGAAAATTTGTAAAAAATCATAGTTCGAAGGGAAATGTTCATAAATTTCGATAACAGTTGCCATATTATCTGCTGTAGCATTAATTGCAGAACAAATTAAAAATGCATACATACAGTCAGGTCTTTTATACAGTGGTGTACTCATTGTGTCCAGTCTGCAATGGTGCAGGAGAAAGAAGGTAAAAAAAAAAAAGACACAGAGCATTGAGTTTTTCACAGTTTTTATTACGAAACGCCTAAAAAAGATACTGTAACTTCTTCAAGGTCAATTCACAATGGACCATTGTGGCAGACATGGTTTTTATCTGTTTTTTTAAACACCTGAAAGTCGACACAGTAGCGCAAGTACTGTACACATTACAATTCATTACAATTCATAAATTTCTGCCACCTTGCAGATACGTGAATAATTGCACCCAATTAAATCCGAAACCATTAAATTAAACAGACCAACCACGGATCAGCCGGGCGGCGTGAATGCGGCATGAACGCGGGAATGGAAAATAAATACTGCGTGGAATACAGAAGAGCCAACGACAACGGCTCCGTGATCTTTTACAAATACGGACGATACAGCTGTAGGGGCCTATTCACTAAAATCAGTTCATTGCCGAACAACTTTGCATTGATTTATCTCGTACTGAAACATGTTGGTAAAAAATGTATTCACTAAGAAAAAAACCACGTTTTTTAAAGTTCGATAAGAAAATGCAGCATCGAATGACTGTATCTCGGGAAGCAGTGGTCACCAAGGATGAAATCAATGCAGTTCAGCTCAGCAGACCCCCTGTCCATGTACACCATAAGTAAAAATAAAAATTCTAAATGAAAGCAGCTTCATTACCTTAGCCGCTAACCGCTAACCGCTATGGCAATAAAGGGGTTAAGGCACAGTAGCTGGTTTATTGGGAGTAGAGGGGGTGAGTGAAGGGGATATTTCGCCCAGGGTGGATGGTTAGACCTAACGGGAAGGTTGCGGGTGGAGATAACCCCTTCCTACCACAACTGTATTAACCGTTTAAAGACAAGATTTATAGAATACGCATGCGTTGTCTCCTTAATGCATGCAATATTTGCTGCAATTTTGCTTTTTTTACATTTTGCTTTAATGGGGGTTATTATGCCTCTACATCTGAATACTGCCTCTGCAAATGTTCAGCCAGGTATTCCCCCTACCACCAATCTCACTACCAGTGAAGTCTAGGTCGAGATTGATTAAGTTCCATAAAATTAGGGAAACATATGATGTTACCTAAAACAGGAACACACATGTAAATGTCCCTGAGTTAATGATAGCGCCACCAACACAATTATATGAAAAAATTACATAGATGACCTCATTGCCTTTGCTTTGAAGTCATAGCATTTCAGAATAACGCTACGTTAAATTGAAATAACATGGTGTTATAAAAGTCTTGTCATTACTCCCATCCTTCCCTGGAAGTAGGATGGAGGAGAGAGAAGACTAAAACTAGATGATAAAAGTTAATGAATTAAACGTATTTAAAAAAAAAACATATATTGAATATACAGTTAGGTCCGGAAATAATTGGACACTGATACAAGTTTTGTTATTTCGGCTGTGTACCAAAATAAATTCAAGTTACAGTTAAATAATGAATATGGGATACAAGTGCAGTCTATCAGCTTTAATTTGAGGGTATTCACATCCAAATTGGAGGAAGGGTTTAGGAATTACATCTCTTTAATATGTAGCCCCCTCTTTTTCAAGGGACCAAAAGTAATTGGACAATTGACTAAAATGCTGTTTCATGGACAGGTGTGGGTTATTCTTTCGTTACTTCATCAATTAAGCAGGCAAAAGGTCTGGAGTTGATTCCAGGTGTGGCATTCGCATTTGGAAGCTGTTGCTGTGAACCCACAACATGCGGTCAAAGGAGCTCTCAATGTACTGCACCGACACACTTTATTCGAGCAAATGCCTGGTTTGTACCTGGCAGAAACCTGGAATCCGCCGCTGCTCACCTCTTGCATGCTTCGTTGCGTTTGCCTTCCCAGCCACGGTTCATGCCTGGCTGACGGGGGCCTGATCTGTTAAATGATAATGAGAATGATTTACTAGGCTGCGATGTTTCGATTGTCCACCAGATGGCATAAACTCATGACTTAAGTAATGTGTGGCCTTTGCAAGTTGTTTCGTTTCCAAAAAAAAGTTACTTTATCCCAGTACAGTATGCTATTGTGTAACTTGTCCTTGAGACTGAAGGAAGAGTTGCAAAAAATGTATCAATTTAGGCTTTACATACAGTAATGTATTAAATAAAGACAAAGATCATTTTCACTTACACTATTCTACAGAGACATGAGTGTTCAAGTGGAGCCCGTGTTCCAAAAACCTGACAGAAGTTATGCTTATTTGATATGGGCCGCTATAAATGCAACAGAGGATAAGATGGCAACAGTTGTTCAAATTTATCAGTATTTTATCGAAAATTATGACTTTTACAGATTTTCGCCAACTCCTCATTTGTGGAAGCATGCAATAAGGAAAAGGTTATGTAGTGACCCCTGTTTTCACCGTATTGAGCCCCAATTTGTTGGAGGGTATTGGTGTGTGTCACAGGGTTTTTCCCGTATCTATGATAATGGAGGCGGCAAAAGGCGAAGGGTCGTGTTAAAACGAAATAAGAAGCGACAGTCCCTGCCAAGCAATGCGCCAGAACCAGAACCAGAACCAGCAGCAGCACCAGCTTATCATCATGGTCCCGCCGTCGGTGAAAACTCTGAGATGGATTTCGCAGCCAGTTTTGATGAAGCTTGCATGTACCTAAGCGATTTCCCGCTGACTACAGGTGGGCTAGTCCCTCTGCAAAATGATGAAAGCTGGACTGGAAGTGGGCCGGCGCCAGCGCAAGCTGAATGGGAAATTTAGTAATACTGTACAGTATGGTGAGTACTGTATTTTTGCCGTATTATTTTGGTGGGGCTGGCTGGGAACTTCTTTAGGGGGCTGACCATTACTGTACATTAAAACTTTTCATTTTGTTTTTCCTCAGAAAAGAAAACGGCTAATGGGGGGATTTCGATGGATTATATTGTACTGTATGCTGATGTTTTCCGGCCATACAGTATACTGTGTAATAAACCCGAATAAATAAAACTATGCATTTATTCTACAGTACATGTTCAGTAAATTACTGCACATACTGGGGGCGAGATGTGTTTGCAGCAGAGAGAGATTTAATAATATTGTACAGTGAGCAGGGGGTTCCCTGAGCCAGAAATTAATGCTCGGAGAAGCCGGGCTGAAGATTTCCGGGACAGCTACAGCAGAGTCGTCGAAGCATATGGGAGCAAGTGGTCTGCGGATTCGGTGAGTTGGCTGCCATGCGTCTTGCGTACCGAGCACAGTACCGTATTTCTTCTTCACATAATAAGGCTGACGTGTTTTAAAAGCCTTAGCCTTTGGGGTCAGCAGAAGGTTTTCTTTGTTGGCCTTAGCCTGTCGCTTTGCCTTTGGCTTGGAAACGGTAACTACCTTTCTTTTTTTCAGTGTGGCAGGCACAGCAGAGGTGAGATGATTCTTTCGTCCATAGAACCGGGGCTGCTCCATGTAAGCGGGAGGCACAATGCAGTATCTGGACAATGCCTCAGATAAAGATCAGCAAGTGGTGGTGGGCGATTTCCAAGGATCTCAGCATGCGAATGAAGGAGATGTACACGAGCGGAAAACGAATTGCAGATATCCAGCGCTGGTTAACTGCTTCTGGCCTCGTTGTGCCATCAAGCACTGTGTGCTATCATGCACAAGGAAAAAACAGAGACCGCAAAAAGGCACCAAGGGTAACAAATGCGTAAGTATACTGTATTTATAAAACTTAACCAAAAAAAATATAGAAAACTGTAGTGTACATCTACAGTATACCGTATTTATATAGTATATTTATTATATTACAACAAAATATACTGTAGTGTACTGTATGTGTGGTCAATTTATATTTTTTGTGC
>WSYH01000573.1:0-187695 GCA_036426205.1 Ascaphus truei
GTGTTTCCCGTCTGCCAAACTTAACCACGAGATTAGAGATTGTAAAAAAAAAAGCATCCAGTGTTTAGATTGTAAACTCTTTGTGGCAGGGACTCCTTTTCCTACATGTCACTTGTATGTCTGAAGCACTAATTCCTATGATCTGTTATTTGTATTATTTGTTATTTATGATTATCACGTGTATTACTGCTGTGAAGTGCTTCGTACATTAATAGCGCTATATAAAGACATACATACAATGAAAACATTAACATTTTAAAAACTGAAGTATAGGTGTTACATAAATATATATTTATTTTTTAAATGTGGTTGCCAGTCATAAATATTTACCCCATTGCCCATATCCCTTGGATACTACACAGAACGGTTTAGTTTTTAATACAGCAGTTCATGGGTTTGATACCAGCCGCAGACGGTTTATTACTGTACACACACTGCAAATGTAACCTGATAAACACCGGGTTCCTAATTAATATGAGATTGTGAGATTTATGGGACTATGGATATTGTCCCATAAATCTCACTTCGGTGTAGGGACGCCTTTTCCTAATGTGTACCTTTTTCTTATGTCTAAAGCGCTTATTCTTAGAATGTCTCCTATTATTATCTCACGTGTATTACTGCTGTGAAGCGCTATGTACAGGGATTGCGCTATACAAATAAATATATACAGATATTGATCTATGAGCGCAAGAAATGAATAATATGGGTAGGGTTCCCCAAATCTATTAGAAATTCACCAGATAACAAGCAGGACACCGTCACCATAGTTCCCAAGGGGGAGACAAGGGGAAAACTTAACACAACTTGACACTTTAAACCATTTATTTACATCTCCTTAAATTCATATCAATGTATGCATCTCTCTCTACCCGAGTCCTGGGACTAACTCCCTTGTCAACTGACACTTTCAGCTTCAAATCCCAACTGTCCTCCCTAGAACCCAATGCTGGCGGCTCCTCCACAGGTTCCGCGAGCACCAGCACAGCTCTTGGTATGTCTAGAACCAAGGGGTGGCCAATCCAGTCCCCAAGGGCCACCAACAGGTCAGGTTTTAAGGATACCCCCTGTCAACGACTGAGCCACTTGTGCTGAACCAGGGATATCCTTAAAACCTGACCTGTTGGTGGCCCTTGAGGACTGGAGTTGGCCACCCCTGGTTAGGGCTTTACAGTTTGTATATAGGGATTCCGGATTGAGGTTTTAACTGGGGGGGAAAAAACCCACCAGATCGTCTTGCACTTCTGGTTAAAAACGGAAATGAAGCATCATTCTCTAGTGAATGAAACCTCTTGTAGCAGCTTAGCCAAGGATGAATAAAAAGAAACGTTGCTGTGAATTGGCCCTTTAATTCAGACTGACACATCACTGACTTCTTATCCAATCACAAGCTGGGATAGCGGTGATTGATGGCCCTGGTGTCCAATCATCTCACACCACGCAAAGCACGAGCAGCGACGCGCGGATGGCTCGTCATGGAAACCGTGCCCCCCCCCCCCCTCCTTGTTACCTAAACCTCGGATAGTGTCAGCGATGGCATTCAACCAATCAGAGAGACAGGAGGAGCCGGCGGCACTGTGAGAGGCTGGCATCCTATGATGGACGTTTGGTACGACCAATCACAGTAAGAACAAGATGTTTGGGGGAATAGAGAGAGGAACTTCACTTACGTCAAAAGAACGAGGAGGTGAGCAAGCTGGCAGGTGAGAGGGTATGGAGGGGTAACAAGGAGAGTACTGTGTGATATGGAGGGGTAACAACGAGAGTACTGTGTGGTATGGAGGGGTAACAACGAGACTTCTGTGTGGTATGGAGGGGTAACAACGAGAGTACTGTGTGGTATGGAGGGGTAACAACGAGAGTACTTTGAGTAAGGAAGGGTAACAACGAGAGTACTGTGAGTAAGGAAGGGTAACAACGAGAGTTTTGGTATGAGGGGTAACAACTAGACTACTGTGTGGTATGAGGGTAACAACGAGAGTAGTGTTATGGTGAGGGGTACACCGAGACTACTGTGTGGTATGGAGGGGTAACAAACAGAGAGTTGGTTGGGGGGTAACAACGAGACTACTGTGTGGTATGGAGGGGTAACACGAGAGTAGTGTGATATGGAGGGGTAACAACGAGAGTACTGTGTGGTATGGAGGGGTGACAACGAGAATGCTGTGGGGTAATAATGAGACTACTGTGTGGTATGGAGGGGTAACACGAGAGTAGTGTGGTATAGGAGGGGTAACAACGAAGTACGGTGTTGTCTGAGGGGTACAACGGAATTCTGTGGGGGTAATAATGAGAGTACTGTTGGGCATGAAGGGGTAAAGATTGTTACCGCGCAATACAACGCAGTACTGAGTACTGTGTGATAATGATTACTGTGTGGTATGGGGAGCTAATGAGACTACTATGGATGTCTAGCAATAATAATACTGTGGGATGTGGAGGGGTAATAAGGAGAATACTATGGGATGTGGAGGTCTAACAATAATAATACTGTGGAATATTGTGGGGTAACACTAACAATACTGTGGGATATAGAGGGGTAATAAGGAGAATACTGTGGAATATGAAGGTATAATAATACTGTGGGATAGGGAGGGGTAACAATGAACATACTGTGCTGTAATTGAGGAGGTAACAATGGGAATACTGTGGGTGTATGGAGGGTAACAATTGGCTACTTTGAGCTATAAAAGGGTAATGATGAGAATGCTGGGTTATTATGGAGCGGAGTGATAATTAAATCAACGGGAGATGGAGAGATAAGCAGAATAATTTTGAATTATGGAAAAGTAATAATGATCCTACCATGAGGAGCATGATTAATAGTGTAGGGTTGGGGGAGAATGAATGAGCTGGATTGGGATGTTTACATAAAGGGTTAATAACCATGCGTGGGGACATTTAAATGGAGGGGTAAGAGGTTTTTATGGGTTACTGGCAGTGGGGTATTTGTAAGGAGATAATATCAACCCCTTCTACACCCCATTAACTCTCTACAGTGTTACATATCAGTCTCTATACCCTGTTTGTCTGTGGGGTGGCTTCCGTCAGGACCTTGCTGGTCGCACCCTGGCCAGGGCTGCAGTCTGACCTCTCCTCTCTTTGACAGGTGTGTGCGCCACCGCTGAGGACTATGATCTTGCGGTCGGCCCCTGGAGCCGGGTGACCGCCACGTCAATGGCCGTGACAGACTTGCAATGGGCACGCTACGGGCTGCGGGCAGCGCTCATGGTGTTGTCTGGCTCCCTCCTCCTGGTGGTTCTCTTCCCTCTGGCAGGACTGGAAGATCAGTATAGAGATGCTCTGAAGGTTTTGCTGCAGTGTAACCTGTGGGGTAGGGATGAACGGGGACACACTTACACGGGGCAGACCACTGGCCTGGCTGTGGCTTCAACTGCAATCGAACTCCTGGTGTTCAAACCAAAACCTACTGCAGGTAATGGAAATGTCATTAGTACTTCACCGGATTAACGTTGGTAGTTTGTGGGATGTCCCATGTTGAGGACCGTGACTCGGAGAAGGGATTCGTGGTCATAAAGTGCCCCTCCCAGTGATACAAAGACCTATGACTAAGTTTGTCCTCCCCTGTTGACACAGACAGGACTATTGGCCCACAGTGTGTTAGAAAAGTCTCTTCTTGATATAATAATCAGGTTTCCAGTTCAAATCAGCATTCTTTATTATTCTTCAATCAGCTTTCAGCCTTTTATGTAATAAGGATACATATAATAGATATACGTTCGCTGCTGTTTGATGTTAAAGCTGCTCTATTTCAATCGGAAAATCACAAACCCATTATCCCCTGTACCCAATAATCTGTCCATGAAATGTCTGTGAATTGACTGTATAACCTCTGTCCTTTTTAATGTAACCATGTCTTTATATAACTGTGCCCAGGACATACTTGAAAACGAGAGGTAACTCTCAATGTATTACTTCCTGGTAAAACATTTTTATAACTAAATAAAAATAAGATACATCTGTTAGTCTTCAGTATCTAAGAAAGTAGTGACTTATGCCATATTCAGTGATTCTTTACCATCAGAACAAAGACATAAATCACTCACTAGTCTTGGCTAACTAGACTAAATGACATACTTGCTTCTCACAAAGCTAAAACACACTGATTTCTCAGGAAGATAAAGAACTAAGAAAAATATATCAGAGCTAGGAACGAAAGACATAGACAAGAATCCTAGGAACTGTTTAAAATAACAGTCACAGCTACACAGAGCTAGGAACAGGGTCACAACCTGTCAGAATATAAGTTATAGCATCAGTGAAATACAATGTATGGGAAAAGGTAGTGTGAAACTGGGGAAAGCAAGCATCTTTAACATATACATCCTGTCACTCGGTTTCAAGTCGCCCCTAATACTAATACATTGTATACCATTAGTTTCAAGCTGCCCATAAGAACCACTTCTAAGGACACATTTTAACCTATTGTGTGTGATATTTATCACACACACAATAGGTTAAAATGTTTCCTTATAAGTGGTTCTTATGGGCAGCTTGAAACTATATATCTATATATATATTTATCTATATCACAGTGTACCTCGGTGATGGAGGCATTTGTTACTCCTAGTAAGGCACAAGCAGTAGGGACTGATGGCCTATATTTACCATGCAGTGACACAAAAGGAAGCTGTACATAGAGCAGTGGTTCCTATTCATTTTCATTGCAACTGTTTTGCCTTTTCACACACTCTTCCTGCAGTAAATTCTGTATTTGGCACATGAGACAGCCAAGGTTTGGACTCCAAAAGAATCCCACTCGAAAGACTAAGAATCCCAAATGGAATATATGAATTGTGTGCTAGGAAAATGCCTAATCTTTGCCACTCTCTGACCTGTTCTGTCTTATTGATACTCTGTACTCTCATTTCTGTCATTCTGTTTCTCCTTGTGTGTACATCCGTCCTATCACTCTGACATCCTTTTTAAGTCTCCTGGTTCCCCCAGATTGGGAAACCGTCCCACAGGGTCTACTACTCCTAGCATATGGAAGGTTCATATGTCGATAGCAGTGTGTGTTTAGCAGTGTATGGTTAATCAAAATGCATGAGCTTTAAGCTAATGTTGATAGATTCTAGTTCCAAGAGCAGTCAGCATACTGGTGTATCCATATACAAGAATTCCCTTCTCTCCCCCCCCCAAAATAGTTTTCTGTTGTGTTGCTTTACTTTCAGCAGTGTTTCAACTGTGTACATAACGTTACAATAAAGGATTATGCCTGCATTCACCTCTTCCTGTAGTTGCAACAAAGGACTCGAGAGTTGTCATCAATTTAAAAGGTGCAATCCAACATAGTCGGACAGTTTAATGTTTTCGATGCCTGTTTGTCAATTGTTTTCTTTCCCCTTATCAGAGAGCCAGTAAAGATGTGGAGGGGAGACTCTGGCTTGAGAAGCTATTGCTGATCACACAGTGACATCTTGCATGAGGGAGCAGCCAGAAGAAATCCCACCTTCCCAATTCACACTTTAACACACATAAAAAAAAATTTTTTTTACCCAAATCTGAAACCTATAAGTATCAATTACCAAGATGAGACACCTTAAAGATGTCACTGGAATTAGTTCACTTTTTGGTCTTCAGAGGGACTGGCCCTTTAAAGCCTATGCTTAAGAAGTTTATGTATTAGTATCTTACATAATCCTTGTCATCTTTTTGTTCTGGGTTCCTAATATGGCTTTCACAATAATAAAGTGTTGTATGGAGGAGTTATGAAGTTTAAACCCTAATAATTGGCAGAATCTTGTCACGTTTTTAGATGTCAAGTTTGAAGCCAAAGCTGCCCTGAACCAAGCTCTAGAAATGAAGCGTTTGGGTAAGAAGGACAAGGCACACAAGCTTCTCCACCATGCACTGAAGATGGACCCAGACCATGTGGATGCATTGAACGAGCTTGGCATCCTCCTGGAAGAAGAGAAGGACGTCATCCAGGCGGACTACTTGTACTCCAAAGCGCTGATGATCTCCCCGCACAATGAGAAGGCTCTGGTAAACCGTGATCGGACGCTGCCCCTAGTGGAAGAGATTGACCAGAGATACTTCAGTATCATCGACAGCAAGGTCAAGAAAGTGATGTCCATTCCCAAAGGCAATTCTGCTCTTCGAAGGGTCATGGAAGAGTCTTACTACCACCACATCTACCACACGGTAGCCATCGAAGGGAACACCCTCTCGCTGTCTGAAATCCGTCACATTATTGAGACGCGCTATGCTGTGCCGGGCAAAAGTCTTGAAGAGCAGAACGAGGTCATCGGGATGCATGCTGCCATGAAATATGTCAATACCACCCTGGTGTCTCGAATAGGATCCGTGACAATCAACGACATCCTGGAGATACACAGGAGGGTGCTGGGCTATGTGGACCCCATAGAAGCTGGCCGGTTTAGGACTAACCAAGTATTTGTGGGTCATCACATCCCACCGCATCCCAGTGATGTGGAAAAGCACATGCAAGAATTTGTGCAATGGCTAAACTCTGATGACGCTATCAGTTTACACCCTGTGGAATTTGCTGCCCTAGCACATTATAAACTAGTTTACATCCATCCATTTGTGGATGGTAACGGGAGGACTTCTCGTTTGTTCATGAACCTCATCTTGATGCAGGCTGGATACCCACCGATCACCATCCGAAAAGAGCAGAGGTCGGAGTATTATCACGTCTTGGAACTAGCCAACGAAGGGGATGTGAGACCTTTCATTAGGTTCATTGCCAAATGTACGGAGAACACCTTGGACCTCTTGTTGATCGCTACAGCAGAGCACCCAGTAGGTCTCCCAGAACCCAACCCAAACTTCTCTGGGTGCAAGCAAACTATTCCCGTGAAGACTTGAACTCAACTTCATCGTTCACTAATGCCTTAACCCATAGGTTCATCATGTTCACAGCTCCAGGGAGGTGCTACTGGGTGAGCTGCAGCTGGCACATCCCCTTAATTTATTTAATATTTTGCTGCTCGCTAGGATAAAGAGAATCTCATGTTTTAGAAAGGAACATGCTGCAATATAAAGTAACATGGAGTATCCCTACACAATCCCTCCTACAAATCTCCTTAGAAAGTTTGAACTGGCCTCTTACTCCGGGTAACAAATCAACATTTCCACAGCAGTGTTTCCTACAGGGCATTATGGGCAGCAGATGTAATTATTTGGCTGGGAATCAATGAAGCCCTTCAATACTACAGGGGCCAGCAAAACATTATTGCTAAGTTTGTATTCATACTCTGTATTCATTTATATTGCAGCTTATTCATCATCATCAGCGGGTGGGTTCCACACATGGAATGCTCCTCTAATAATAGACAGGGGTGTAGCTATAGCCTGGGCAAAGCCCAGCCCACTCCTCTCTCTTCCCCCCTACCCCCCTCATCAGTGGCCCTATCATTCTTCTCCGACAGGTGGGGGAGATGATGATACGCCGTGGTGGGCTGCCAGAGTGAAGCAGAATATAAGCCGGCAGAGGATTTAAGAGTTGCACAAAGGCAGAGCAGACGGCCGAGAAGCGCACCCCAACGGTCCGACCCGGAAGTGTCTTCCGATGTCTACGTCGCTGCCGTGCGCTTCTCCCCGGCCGTCCTGCAACTCCTCTGGTGGCCTAACGCCGCCACCTACCATCATCTCCCTCCCTCACCACCCTGTCCCACCGGTAGGCACTTATAATGGGGCCCGGAAAAAATGTTTTGCCCGGGGGACTCGCGCATTTCTAGCTATGCCGCTGAGTATAGATATTTAGTAAACCAAATAAGATCGTTGAGGTTGCTCCTATTAGATTACTGTGACTCACCACGACCCTGCCACACATTCAAATTACGATGTCATGTAGAAGTATCAGAGGCTGAAGCACATGGAGATTCATAAATGAATCTGCTGTTCTCCCCACTGCTGCTATGGAAGAAAAAAAAACACCAATTGAAGGAGAAAGTGGGATAAGGGACTGCGTCTGCTGTTACAGATTAAGGGGGTAGTTCTTTATCTGACCAAGTATCTGTTCAGACGAAATATCCCCCCCCCCCCCCCCCCCCCCGTACACTTCAAGTGTATGGAATTTACCCCAAAGCAGATACATTGTGTCCTAAATGACATCACAAGTCAATGATGGTTTCCTCCTGTGAACGGTTTAGGCCCAGGGCTCTTCAACCACTCCTCCAAAGGGGCCAAATCAGAAACCATTTAGGAGTTGATGGGCCACAAGCTTGTTGTAATGTCACTTTAGATATATTTAAAGACTTGGAAATTATTATATTTAAATGTTTTACAAACATTTGTAACATCTGTACCATATATATTTATATTCTGTAACTTAAGTGTATTTCAGTGTGAAAAACTGCCTGAGCAACCAGTATGAAATTAGCAAGTACAAGGGACACATCCAAACCCTCCAGGGGGCGCTAGTCAGAGCACTGTCAAAGGCTATAATTAAGATAAAGGGATTAAAGGCAGAACGGTTGGTTCCTTTTATTTCAAAGAGTTGATTAATATAGATTAGAAGCGTCTTGAGACAAACTTTTCTTTTAACTCAACCAGATTGTACTTCTCATCTGGTTAATAGCAGTGGATTTTATTTATAAAGGGGTTAAATTACTGGTTTCCATTGTACCTTGCTGCTCCATCTCAGGACCTCAGCGTTGACATTTAGGAAGATCTCAGATCCCAAAAGCAATGTCTTGTACCATTCCAACAAATCCTCCCCCCTTACGGCCAGAGGTACCTGCCATGCACCATAAAAGGCATCTCTCGCAGCGAAGGTTTTAAAAAGGGGGAAAAGTGTGTACGTAGTTATGGACTGCCGCCTTCTAAAATAGGTTTTACTGTTCCAGAACACAGTGTAAGTGTTTAATGAATATAAAACATAAGCCCACGCTCAGCGCATTACACAAATGTGGCCTTGTAGGTTCACCTAAGGGAAGGTTTAGGCCGTGCCTATAGTGACAGCGACGTCACCCGTCACCGCAAGCGAAAGTTGTATTTTGCTTTGCGGCGTCGCGGGCGACCAGGATCCTGATTGGTTCATGGGCTGTCACGAGGCGACAGCCCCTGAAAAAATAAAATAATTACGGCTACCAAAAATCACGTCGCTTTGTCACCGTCGCGCTTACTATAAGCGCACGCGGTGGCGACTGCATTTGTTTTTGGGCGGCGTCGCCGTCACTATAAGTGCGACCTTAGAGTGAAAGGGAATCTCCAGGAGAGGGAACGAGAGAACAAAATCCCTTAATCAGTGCACAGCTACTTGTAAAGTGGACACAGTTGTGGTTGTAGGTGTGATACCTAATCAAGGTTACATTGTACATCACTCTGCTTTACCTCCTGTCTCTCAATACTCGGTACTGTATCACACCTACAACTGTGCCTACTTTACAAGTTGTGCACTGATTAAAGGACAGTGTTCTCTCCTCCCCCCTCCCCGGGGATTCCCCTTTTCTAGGTGTTTTATTAACGCTGCCAGAAATGTAGGTTCAGTATCCGGAACCAGTGTATCTTCTCAAGTCTGACCTAGAGAAGGTGTGGTATTGAACATGGGCACTTATCTGCTGTATGATCACAGGATTAGAAACAGGTGTGATGTAGACAGGACTCATCACACTTTATTTATTCTGGTGTAAAGCAGTCCGACCTGCTGAGGAGTTCTTAATAAGTGGATGTGAGGACTGCCTCACATATAGGGTTTGTTTCTATAGAATACGTACAAGAGACACATTGTTACTTTTAGAATTCAAATAAGTGACAGCAGGTCTGTTTAGACTGGCAGTGATGTTCTATTTAAACCCTACACAAACATTGGTTAACAAGTTACATTATGCAATATGCACTTTAGTTGTGTGTCCGAACTATTTTATTAATAAATTATTTTGGTTATCAGTTTTTGTATGTGTGATTTATCCAAAGCTGGGGACCTTTTCTCGACCAAACGAAATACCAGTTGCGGGATGACGGACAGGCTGTGTGTGTCTTGGATACAAAATAGGGATTTCTAGGGATAAGGATTTACACACAATGATTTGCTACAAAAAGTTATTACTGGTTCACATAAAAAGAGAACGTCACAGTAAATGTTAGAGAACTGGAGTTTAATAAAACAAGAGTGGAAACAGAGAAACATCACAGCAACATCTGCATTGTATACAAAGGAGAAAACAGAAATATTACTGAAACGCATGTCTGCAGCTGCCCATATCCCTTCAGTGCTGAAGGGGTTAAAAAAAACACAGCCGTTTTTACAAAGCATCCGCTTTTTTTTTTATAGTGTGTTTCAAGAAGCCAACAAGTCTTGAATGCACAATATACTTAAAACAACAACAAAAGGAAACCCTATCAGCAAGTCTATTTCACTCTGCATTATATAATCCCACCCCGCTCCCCCCCCCCTCCCATTTTGTAGGAAAATAGGCCATCGTGGCAAAATGTTACTCGATTAAAATTGAAAAAAAAAAAGTATAATTTTCACATCTGCATCTGTTTAAATCACAGAATTTAAGGAAAAGGAAATGCCGAAGACAGCGTGGAGAAAAACACGGCTTGGTTTGTAAAACCCAATGGGAACGGCAGCTACAGGACGAGTTAGCAAGCCTTATGTGCGGGTCTGAAGGCTACTTTTATGATGTTCGGGAGGTAATAGCAGCGGTGTTCCCTTCCGTGATCCAGTCTGAATGATATAATAAAAAGGACTGAACACATTTAATTAAGCTGCTATCTCTCACTTGGGCAGAGTGTGTGGGTGTATATATGTGTGTGTGTCTGGGGTGGGTGTATATATATATATATATATGTGTGTGTGTGTGTCTGGGGTGGGTGTGCGGAATGGGACACTGGGTCATGGCGAGAATCCCCGCCGGCATTTAGCCGCAGGGGGGACCCTCCGCCAACAAGTGTTAGGGTAGGGCGTTAACTTTAGGGATTTTAGCGGTTGAGGTAAGGAGTTAAGGTTTAGGGTAGGGGATAGCATTAGCAGGAATTTAAGGTAAGGGCCAAGGTTTGTGACTTACCTTTGCGGTGAAGCGACCGGCAGCGGAGTGTCCTGGCGGCGAGGTGAGCAGAGGCTAAACGCCGGCAGTCATTTGGTCGCGGCGAAACAGCCTCAACCAAAATGTCCTACACCGGAGGGGGTGGTGGGTGTGTAAAAGGTCATATGAAGGCCAAATATACGCACAATAGGGAAATGCAAGGTTTAACGGGATCTGCTGTGAGTAATCTTTTCCCCAAGGGCATTACATTTTGATTGGGGGGGGGTTGAGGGGGAATTTGTAAAAATCGCATTCCCCCAATGACGCATCATAGGAATGCGGTTATCTGCATGGCTGCCATGTTTGATTTTTGAGGAGTACAGCGAACATGTCAATCCGGTTTTCTCCACAGATCAAGGACTTGGGACGCTCACAAGAAAAAGATGAAATGAAGGTAATTTATATAAAAATACCAATCTTTCGGGCTGCTGCTTTAACCCTATGTGCAGTGTGTTGCAGGAAGGACGTTATCAATGGAGATTAATGACTTTGTTCCTTCAGCAAAGAGTAAAAAAAAAAAAAAACATTCCCAGAACAGACTGCCCCTAAATTGCCGAGTCTACCTCAATATGAGGGAAATGAGGACGCCTACAGCCAGTGCAATTAAAACAAAGAGAAAACCAGGAGATGAACTGAAAGTGTGTGCGCGCTAATCCCAACTCTATACATTACACCGGGAGATACTGCAGTCCCCGAACTGTGTACGGAGCTGCCCTGCGACCAGCCTCAGAGACGGATAAGGACACGAAGGCATCGGGGGGGGGGTTTCTTTCGCATTTTCCCGTCTCCCGGGATCCGCCGCCGCCGCGGGCCCCCTTCACTTATTGAGGAGCATCCTGGCAAAGTCTGCGTTGGACATCTTCCTGGGCTCCGCTTCCAAAATGGAGGACGACGCGGGGGTCCCGTTTTCGGTGCTGGCGGTGGGCGCGCTCTGACGGTGCAGTGACCGGGGTAGCAATGCCAGCTGGGTTCTTCCTTTACCCCGTCTGTAAGCAAAAAAGTTTTCAGAAAGCCCAATACAACATTCAAAAGAGCAGCATTTATCTTCAGGGGAAACATGCGGCACTGTATAATGGGGAGAAGTATCGACGTGCACTTAAGGCTGCGTCCATAGTCCGTGAGACGCAAACAAAAGGCCGTACCTCAATGAGGACGGCCATAGAGAGAGCGCGATTCCCGGGCAGACAAAATCGTTTGATTTTGCTTTGCGACAGCCGGATCACGTGAGTGGTTCAGCCAATGAGGGCGAACCACTCACATGACGTCATAGGGACGCCTCCGACACGTCTCCCCATCCCACGGATCGCCTCTGCAGCAGGCGCAACGCTATGCGCTCCGTCGCACGCGCCTGCACTATGGCCTGGGCCCAAGAGTCTTAAATAACTAATTAGCATACGTTTCTAAACACATTTTATACATTGACATATTTGTATATACACGCGCACACTTTTATACAAAAACATGTGCATGTGCAATATTATATACACACAGTCTGAATAGAAGACCCCCTACAGTGGATCTACAAGACCCTCAGACACTAAGGCCCTCATACTATAAACTGATAGGCCCTTGTCCAATAAAACTGCAATAGTGCAAAGACCACAAAATGTAAAACAATTCAGTCGGGCTCCAGCCTGTGAGGAGCAAAACCTGAAGCTTTCTGCTCAGCAAAGACAGGGCCAAGCACGGACTTACCAAGCCAGTACCATGAATGCAGCTGGACAAGCCGCGGCACGCCTCGGACAGAAAGGTTTGCTCTACTTGCACTATGTGATAATAGGGCGCACACAAACAGAACAAGGCACTCGCAGATTCATTTGCTGCATTAATCTCTCTCTGTAAATGTGATGGACTTCTCACGTCTGCCACCAGGCAAGTTCTTTCAAACGGTTAGATCACAGTGATGCATCACCGGAGACTCTCTCACGTCTGCCACCAGGCCAAGTTCTTTCAAAACTAAAGTAGTCACATTTTAATCTGGTCTGTAAGTGTTACATACGCCTATAATATATTATCTCTTACTGTGCATTCAATGTCTTGTATATAATGTATAACCCTGCTCACTTAATGTAACTATGTATTTGTAACCATGTATTTGTCATTATAACTCCGTGCCCAGGACATACTTGGAAACGAGAGGTAAACTCTCAATGCATTACTTCCTGGGAAATATTTTATAAATAAACAATGATCTTGTGTTCTCAAAACTAAGCTTTACTTTTAGGGGTGAGGAACCTCAAAGGAAAATGGCAGACAGGAGATGTTCTGCTACTCCCAAAAGAGCAAAGCGAGCAGATACCGCGCACATCCCTCTATACGGACAACTTCCCTACACTCCAAGCTACGTAACCACCGCAATTCAAGTAATGAACCATTCCTCATCAAGTCTATTCAAGCGTCATAAAGCCTGCTATACAATACCAATAACCCTCTCATTTGTTATAGTAAGTGGGAATTACAAGGGGTCATGGTCAGTACATGTCTAGTATCAGCTAATGGAGCTACCCATGTGTTTCATTAAAGAGGTGTGTTTTAAGATGGGCTTTAAAAGGTGGAGACACATGGTGCCAGTCGGATATTGAGGAGAAGTGGGGATCCGGAGGTGTGAGAACGTTTTAGGCGGGAGAGGGCTTTAGATACAAAAAGGGGTAGACAAGGTGACACCTCGACACCATGCCTCAATATATGTACTGGGGTGAGCTTGCAAAATGGCGGATTCTTCGTGAAACAAAGATATGTAAAACCTCAAGAGATGGCCCTGCACTGTGTACCAAAGTGAGACTTAACACACGTTGGAAATAACCAACACCCAGACCCGTATCGCATCCATAGTCAACGCCCATTGACTTCAGTGGCAGTTAACGACAGCTCGCGATGTGATAACCCGAACGGCACCTTGGTGAATCCCCTTCGTAAAAAGGTCATGACTCACGCTCCGTAGGTTTGCCGCTGGACCATGGACACGGCTGGCCGGGACATCTCCGGGACCTCTTGCTGCTTCCTTCTCGGGGGGTTGCTGATTGCCACCTTGATCACGTGCTCCTTGATTGTCGCGCCGTCCAACTTAAGTACAGCTTGAGATGCCTGCGCCTCATTTTCATACTCCACGTACGCCAGCCCCTACAAGAAAGGCGGGGCTATAAGGTCTGGGGCCCAAACTTTCGCCTCCGCTTTAAGCACATCAATGCTTTCCCAATACTCGCTTTAAATGGGTAACTCTACTCCCTTCTCGTCTCACACACAATGGATTCCTGGCCCTACATATTTATGGTATCCATTTCCCAAGTGCTTTTTCATTTCTACTGTATTGCCCTCCTTCACCCCTGCTGGGAAACTGTTCTCTGCATTCACTACCCTTTCAGCAAGGAAGTATTTCCTTGAACCGCTTACCCTACAGCTTCATAGCAAGACCCTGCTCAAGCCTTCCTTTTTCTCTAAAAAAAAAAAACCCTGATTCCCTCTACATATATAAAAGGTTTCCAACATATCTTCCCTTCTCCAGAGAATTAAAGTTGATAGCAAATGATCAGTCCCAGAAAGGCCTACAACGTTCTTCAGAATATGGCTCCTGGTTCCAACCTTCCCCACCCACATGCATCCATCCCGTACATCACCAACACACCAACTAACCTTTGGCTTCCCAGAGCGGTTTGTCACCAGTCGGAGTTCCTTTATAGACCCGTGTTCTTTAAAAAGCTCCGTCAGCTCTTCCTTGGTGCTGGAATAGGGCAATCCGGAGATGAATAGCTTGTGCTTCTCCAGCGCGGTGCTGTATTTAAACACCTGAGTAAATCGGATACACAATCAGGTTAGAAGGTGCTGCCAGTAGGATGCAAGTGCAACGACCTGTGTGCCATGGCGTGGCTGACATCTACAGTGCCCTTCTGATGTGCCAGGGATGTCATGAGCCCGCTCTTGTTTCCTAGGGGCAGACCGAGCTAACCGCTTCAAAAAAAACAACCACCTCTCCACAATCCGGACTCCAGCAATGTCACGTGATCTCTCCAGGAGTGGTTACGAGACGCAGAAGTTTTGGTGGGCCGGAGACACACTGGTGCGTCGGACACCCGGCATTGTGGGATGGCAGGGAGAAGGAGCGGCTCAGTGAGTAGACACTGACTGTAAACAATGACCCGGTTCAATTCCCGGTATCGGCTCCTTGTGATCTTGGGCAAGGTCACTTAATCTCCCTGTGCCTCAGGCACCAAAAACATAGATTGTAAGCTCCACGGGGCAAGGACGGTGTCTGTAACATTCCTACCGCGCGCTGTACTGTAATTGTGACGCGCTTTGAGTGCCATTGGGAGAAAAGCGCTATATGAAATAAAGTGATGATTGTAAAGATGAGGGATTTTACCAATGAGAGAGTGATTTTACCAAGATCACAGAAGCAAAGCGGAGTTCTAACAGTCCTATCGGTGGTCCTGGAGTAGTGCTGGAGTGGGTTATTCCCGGCTGGAATACCTTGTAATGGATTAAGAAGAGCGTTCTTCAGAAGTGTAACGTCTGTGTAACTACATCTGAAGAGGAAACTTACGTACAAACGCCACCTGTCAAAGGCTTCCATGTCGGTCCGGTCATAAGGAGGTGGGGTACTTATCTTGGACCTCCCACTTCAAAGGCCAGCAAGCAACATACCCCATATTACCGTAAAGCAGCAGTGTGCAATGATCTCCATTTGTTCGCCCTTTCCAGCGCGGTTTCTATTTTTTTAAATCATATTATGTTCAAAAGATGGAACCAAACGACTCCTTTGTCACACAGACTTCGGTTCTAACTGTAAACATGTCACTAGTATATATTAGCCCAGTTTGGTAGGAGCGCTGGATCTGTTCTTTTGCGGTTTCTATTTTGCTTATTCCATACTTTATTCAGGAGGCCATAAATACTGGGAATGATAATTGCCCAGGTGGATAAAATGGAGCTCTCTCCAAATCCCAGTGTAGTTTAAACATTACCATAGTAACTTCAGATGCTAGAGATTGTTCTACTATTTATTTATTTAAAAAGCAGGACATGCTCAGGGGACAAGATCCAACTTTATAGGAGTTAAGCTTACATGGGCTTCAGATGGGAGATTGCTACTTTGTTTCCAAAGTGACCATGTGTTGCAGTCCCCACTAGTAGACGCTTCAGCAGTTGTCCACGTGGCGTATTTATCCTGGATACGGAAGAGCCTTCTACAGCGTAAGCCTTCTAATTTACATGGCGTTAAACCACCAATATAATTCTAGCATAGAGTTTTAACACAGCTTGGAAAAGATACTACCCCATACACATCCTACTTATACAATACAGACTTGGGAATGGACTTCTGTAATAGTATGGGTACAAGTAGAGGAGAGAGTTGGGTGGCTCATGGGAAGAAGCCTGGAAACCTACCTTAAAATCTGGGTTCTTGTTCTTGTCCACACAAGGAGACACAAACATGGGCCTCCCCTTGACCTCCTGCCTGTCCAGTTTCAGTGCGGCCAGCGTGCTCTTCTCGTCCGTGAACTCCACGTAGCAGTAGCCTCGGAACACCCCCTTGTTGCTGTAGATGACCCGGACCTGAGAGATGTCCCCGCAGCTGGAGAACACGCCACGTAGATGCTTCTCCGGGTCGGACATGCTGAACGTCAGGTTGCTGACGAAGACCGTGATGTTGTCTTTGTTCCGGTCGTGGGACACTTTGGGCTGCTCCGTCACGGCAGAGGGCTTCTGCTTGGCCCGAGTCTCTGCCTTGGAAGGGGCCCGCCTTCCAAACAGGCCCATTTCTGTTTCCATGTCTTCAGTCTCATTGCCTTCAAACTTGTCACCTCCCCCTCTGTGCTTCTTACTTGGCTGCTCTGCTGAAGGGAAATATATAGAGGTGTGTCTGTATGCAGTATATCAATAGCAATTTATAGACATGATTATCTATCGAGACAGAGACACAAAGAGACACACAAAACAAACCTCTAGAAAATATTTTATACCTAGTATCTACAGTGTGTGTGTGTGTATGTCTCTCTCTCATATACAAGAGACAAACCTATACATTTGCACGCCCCGGGGCGAGAGGATTTAACATCGTGGCGAGCTCCTATTGGCCCAAGCAGCACACGTGTGGTACTAGGTGGCGAGTAGATTTTTTTTGTTCGGCAAGTAGATTTTTTGGTGATTTGTCGACCACTGTGTGTGTGTGTGTGTGTGTGTGTGTGTGTGTGTGTGTGTGTGTGTGTGTGTGTGTGTGTGTGTGTGTGTGTGTGTGTGTGTGTGTGTGTGTGTGTGTGTGTATGTATGTATATACATACACACACACACACACACACAAATCTCTAACAATGTTGTTTACCACCTTTTAAAGCAGCTGACACAGTTAATGCCAGCACCGAATGCGCTTTAACCGTACAGCACCACATCACATACACGGTTACACAGCCAGTCACATTAAGGCCGCGCCTATAGTGCCGGGACGCGTGACGTCACCGCAAGCAAAAGTGGTATTTCGCTTAGCGGCGGCGGCGCGGACGACCAGGCTCCTGATTGGTTCAGGGGCTGTCACGAGGCGGCAGCCCCTGAAAAATCAAATAATTACGACTACCAAAAATCGCGTCGCCACGTCGCGCTTACTATAAGCGAACGCGGCGGCGACAATGCTTTTGTTTTCGGGCGACGTTGCGTCGCCGGCACTATAAGCGCGGCCTAATGCTGTGGAACACAGAACTGATGCTCCGAGATCGTAAACCCCTGTGCTTTTTTGCTGGTACGGCTGCTACACCCATGTCTATAACTATCTATATCTGTAGCTGCTTTAACTTCTGGAAGACCAACAAAAAAGGTTGACACAGCCCTGGGCTAGTTTTTTTGATGTCCTTATTATAAAAAAAAAAAAATTAAAAAAAAAGAAGAAGAGGTTTATGCAGAAGTGTAATTGGGATTACGTTATCTAACCGTCAGCAAATGCTAGTCCCTGAAACAGGTTGCAAGCTTTCCTGGGTTAGGAATCATCGGAACACACACCTGCCTCCTCACCCCACTCTTCGTCTTCATCCTCCTCTTCCTCCGCTTTGCGCTTCTCTCCGGGTTTTGCCTTCTTGGATTTCTTTGTGGACTTCTTGTCCGCCCGGGACTTCTTCCTCTGCTCCGCTCGCTCGTCTTCCTGCTTGGTGAGTACGGCTTCCTTCTCGGCGGCCTGGGGGGGGGGGGGGGGGGGGTCAAGCGGAGTGTTAGAGCGGGGTCTGGCAGGGGAGGTGACGAGCCCCGGCCAACACACATCCCAGCCTTGCAGTAGCCGTTCTGCAGTGAGGCCTAAGTAAGCTTCTTACAATATGGGGTAGGAAGTTAGTCCTCCTACAATCGGACACTAGAACATTGCCCCTGCATTTCGGAGACTTCAATGCAAGAATCTACATTTGATTTGACCGGAGCACAAATAATCACTTATCTTCAGGAGGGTCAAATTCGGAGGAGGGTTCAGGAAGTGGGATACGTCACCATAATACAGTAACCTAATTGTTACGGCCTACTGGGGACTGCATACAAATCTTACATGGCGGCAGCAGGACCAGACTTCTTAAATGAGGACTATAACAAGGTAAAGGTATTTTGTGTGTCTCTCTCTCTTTCTCACCCCCACCCACCGGAGCAAAAAAAAAGAAGCAAAATGCCACATGGGGGCACATATGTCCGTATCGGACCTCTCGTAGAGGTAGAGCGCGGCAGGGAGAGCGCGGCAGGGGTGTGTAAGCAATACACCTATATACAAGAAGTACAAGGGATGCCCGACCTTTGCTCTCTGCTCATTGACACGGCACAGTCTGTTTTCGGTCTTCTGAACAGCTGCATCCCACTCTTCCAAAGAGCCTGAGAAACGGGGAGTGATTACATCACCGTGTGAGGGGGTGGGAGGCAAATATCTCTACAGGACAGGGATCAGCGTCCACATGTTCATCTCAAACTCTCACCTTCTAACCTTTCCAGGGTGAGCAGCACCTCACACACGTGCTCAGGATAGTCTGTTGTACACTGGACGGCCCGGTGCAAAGCCTTACGACAGTGCTGGGCATCGCCATGCGACCTAGAGGGGGTGGAGGGGGAGATTTCATTCCAGTCGCCATTTATTTGTAATGCGCAGAACAAGGGATGGAATGTGATGCAAATGACATGTCAAATTAAACACACTGGTGCAATCGGCCGGAGCAACGTCCTGTGTGGCACTGAAGAAGCAGCTTTGGGAATTCCCTTTGCAGCAACACAGGCTGCTCCTGTTCAATTTAAAGCAGCAGAACCTCCCCCTGAATCCTAAATGAGGTTTAACTCCTACATAATGTTAGTATCATGTCCCCTGAGCATGTCACTGCACTGGGGAGAGCTCCATTTTAACCTCCCAGACACTCACTATTTCAAACGCTTCTATCTCCTGAACGGAGCATCCGATTTTAAGAATAAAACCAGCATTGGAAAGTGCAAGGTGATATCTCCACGTGCCACCATGCAAATGGTGATCACCGCCGACTGCGGCTCCAATGTTGCGCACACGGATTAGCCTTACCGTTCCAGGTTGTAGTATTCCAGCCACATGTTGGCAAATTTGGAATTGCCTTTCGTCATAATGCTGTCCCACAGCTCCCGCGCCTTCTGCATGTTGTTACAGTGCCTTGCCTGCGAAAGGAGCAGGTGTTCGGGTAATGTGACGCAGCAGCAGACAGGACACATTTTTACATGTATGTCTTGATCCCATCTGTATTATTATATCCCCTGTATTTTAATGTTTGTAAAGCCGGTGGAGACTACAACATACATAATATCCAAGATGCCTCACCTCTATCCTGGCCCAGTTTTGCATTATGCTGCAGGAGGAGTCCCCGCTTTCACTGAAACCTGTTAGGGAGCAGTAATGAGAAACAGTTAGATCACAGCGATGCATCACCGGAGACTCTCACAGCCGCCACCAGGCTACGTTCTTTCAGAACTAAAGCGGTCTCACATTTTAATCTGGTCTGCAACTGTTACATACGCCTATAACATGTTTTATCTCTAACTGTGCATGCAATGTCTTGTATATAATGTATAACCCTGCTCACTTAATGTAACTATGTGTTTGTAACCATGTATCTGTCATCATAACTCTGTGCCCAGGACATACTAGAAAACGAGAGGTAACTCTCAATGTATTACTTCCTGGTAAAACATGATATAAATAAATACAATGGGGATCCCTTTGTCCCTGCACTACTCACAAAGACAAAGTGGGTAGAGCTGAAGATAGACACGGCATGGATTGGGGCAGGGGGGCACACCAGGATTTTTCTTGGGGGCGCACAGACTCTTGCATCGGCCCCCCGCTCTTCCCCAAAGGCATTGAAATTAAATGCCGGGGGAATCGCGCGAGGCCCCGGTAACTGAACTTACCGAGGTTCATATGGCTGGCGTGATGCGTCGCTATGGCAACGAGGTGACATTTGACCTCCGTCGCCATGGCAACACGGCGTCAAATGCCGCTGCGGGAGTCACGTGATTTCACATGACCCCCTTGTCATTTAACGCCGACCTAAGAGGTAAGGGGGCGCGAGCAGTGAAGGGGCGCGACTCCTTGAAACCTTTGTGCACCCCTGGAATGGGGTATCAAAATAAAACAGGCAGGAACTATGCCCCCAGTCTGCCACCCTTTACCACTTACGTTCTTCAACTTCTTGTTTAAGGTAGTCGAGAGCGCGGACAAACGCGGACCTCAGCTCTTCCAGCTCTTTGCTGGAGTCTGGAAAAGAACAGGAGGGAAAAGAATGAAACTTTGCGGTGTCTTCGGTTCAATAGTAGAAAGGCAGCAGGCACTGGTAAATTGAAAGGGGGGGGGGGTGTCTTTATTCAAGTTACATATACCTCCTACGCGTTTCAGTCCCGAAATGCGTAGGGGGAACATGCAACTTCAACAGAGACACTTTTCTTCAATTTACCGGTGCCGCTGCCTTTCTACTATTGAATCTGTTCCAAAAGGGGATAGACGGGAGGATTAGACCCCCGACAGCATATCGTGCACGTCCCTTACCCATTCCGGTACAGTACTGGGAGTGCATGCGCTTACAAAATCGCTTTTCTTGGGTTTGGCTTTCCCCCGGCTCTATAAGAACTAGCTACAGTTGGGTTATAGAATCAAGGAGAGGCTTCCACTTTGCCGGACATTCATCAACTTCTAATGCAGATGTGTCACACCGCCATCCCAAGTTGACATCCCTTCAAGTCAATGGCGGTTAACGCTGGACCACGGTGCAATAGCCCATCGGAGGTTAGTGTATCGTTTGCATCCCACCCCCTCTCCTCCCACCGATTGCGGCTTTGAAAGCACGGACATGAAACCCTTGCTGGATGTAGGCAACACACGAGATTACAATACTTCAACGGTCTCTTCTTCATTAGAGTCCATACTAACGCCGGGATTCATCACGCCGTGCTCCGGCGGTACCTGTCGTTTAAGTCACCAGCAGTTCGGGGGGCGATAACCCAGGATCGCGGCTTGATAAATCCCGGGCTAAAACCTTATGTACAAGATCAACGTATAAACTTATTTTGGTCCATTGCAAGTCCACTACATTTTCTCCAGGGTCAGCGCCCTATTAATAACGGGAAGTGTAGGTTTTTGAAATACAGATATTTCCGTCACTAGAAACTATGTTAAAACTAGTTAAGCCTTCAGAAATTCATTCACCTTTCTTGAAGTCCACTCGTCTCCTTAGGTAATCAAGGTAGGACTGCCAAATGTCCACGTAATCTGTGGCTTGGATGAAGCCGGCATTCAGTGCCTTCTCAAAATTTTCTAGGACAGAAGAAAAAAGGCACTTTTAGTTATATTATGATGTATGTCTTCGATATGGCTGGTGGGAACGATTGTGTGATAAGATATTAACAACAGGCCTCAGTGGGACTTGTGTCCTCGGAGAGTGAGGATTTACCGGTCACGATGCTGTGATCCACTCCATGCCTCTCCATGGCCAGAAGATACCTCTTCCACAGGCCCACTGTCCATGGGCAGTTCCTAGCAGCCCGGTCATGTGCCGACAGCACCATCTCTTTCACTTTCAGCCGCCGGTCCTGGAGAAGTAGAACATTAATACGGCCCGAGGCGGGGACATAGAGCTTCAGTCAGAGCTGCTTGCTACATTAGGCAGGTCTATTCCACCAGGACACGCATATAAGTAACCTGCTGAAGAGCGTGTCCGCTGTGTATTCTTCAGGCTTCGCCGCTGTATAGAAGCCCCCACAACTATCCCTTGGATTCCCAAAAGGTATCCTTTGTGATTAACCTCTGAAGGAAATATAGATGTTATAGATATAGTGTGTGTGAGTGTAATAATGTGTGTGTGTGTGTGTGTGTGTGTGTGTGTAATAATGTGTGTGTGTGCAATAATGTGTGTGTGTGTGTGTGTGTGTGTAATAATGTGTGTGTATGTGTGTGTATGTTTATATGTGTGCGCGTGTGTTTATGTGTGTGTAAGTAAAATTTATATTTGTATAATTGCAACCCCCACCCCCCCACCCCCACCCCCATACCGCAGGCAGCTCCGTGGTTAAAGCAATGGCAAAACATATTAAACATTTTGGTGACGCAACCATTTGGTGCCATAGGGTCCCGCACTTAAGATCAAGGGTTATAATTGAGAGATCACACACACACACAAACGTTTTATAATTAGACTGTAAGCTCCTCGGAGCAGGGACTCCTCTTCCTTAATGTCTAAAGCACTTATTCCCATGATCTGTTATTTATATTATCTGTTATTTATTGGATTACCACATGTATTACTGCTGTGAAGCGCTATGTACATTAATGGCGCTATATAAATAAAGACATACAATACAATACAATACAATACAATAAAAGGTTTACAGACGTGTGTCACATTATTTGCCGTGAAAATGTGCCGGTAACATGTCCGACACGTGCTCACTGCATTTGCCTGACATTTAAAGGACACGCGTACAATATTTGTCACTCAGGAAGTCAGACTCCCTCAAGCAGGTAAAAATCAAATAAAGAAATGATTCGTCTATTTAAAGCTGCAGTTCAAGCAATATCCTACGTGTGTTTTTTTAGGAAATAAATCAGTTCTGTACTATGAGAAAATACTGAAAGAACGGTTTAAAAAAAAAAAATACATGCGAAAGACATTTTTAATGTATTCTAATGTAACAAACATTCTGAGACTGGCTCTGGCGCCCTGTCCTCTCTCTAGCAGGGCACCAATTGTATCTAGTGCCTGCCTGGTCACATGATCTTCCACACAAAACTTTGCATATTGGGTAATCTTCTGCAACCCTAACAGTGATTATAAAGAACCCCCTAGCCGAACCTTCAGTGATCGATTACAGGAGAAAGGATTGATCGGCAACGTAGCTAATCACTTGTCAGTGTGCAGATTGTATTGATGCACATATTAAATGGAATGTTTTTTTTTTTTTAAACGGCAGCTTTAAATAACCCAAACTGTCTCCCTGTATCCTGAATGTGTTGTATTAGCCCCTGCTGCGTTCCTGGCTGAATAACAAGAGTCCCCCTCTGCACATCTGCTGCTGACACTAACCAGATACTCAGTGTATCGAGCCCACAGGTCTGGCACCAGGCAGTTTTCAGCCAGGGCGCGTTCAAAGATGAGCTGGATGCGAGCCGGGTCTCCTGCCTTCATCTCGAAGTCTATGTATGCCTGGTATTCCGAAAGCTTCGGGGTTTCCGCAACCAGCTGGGGAGCAGATAGGAGGCGCAGGTTAAGGGAGCTGTCATTTACACGGCCAGGGAGACAGAACGGCCTGGTGGTCCGAATAGGGGAAGCTGGTTCGGGTATAAACATCTTGTGACCTTGGGCGTGGTCATCTTATTTCCCTTATGCTTAAGACCACGAAAATTAGATGGCAAACTTTAGAACAAAGCTCCCCCGGGACTGGGAGCCCTCTGGTTCTGCCACCATCCGACTCCTGGGAAGAGTGAAGGGGTTAACTTGGGGCCACCAAATCACCAACACCATTACACATCAATTGGCTTGCTGGCTCATAAAGCTGCCATAATATCCTCCCAAGACAAATGTTTCCCCTCGCAGGAGATGGATATTTAAAATAAAAAGCGACACAATCACAAGCATCTTGGATTGCTGCGTTAAGACGTTTAAAGGAGCAGTTACTCCTACTTTTTTATTTTTGTAACAGGGTGGGAACTGGTGGTCTTCCGTGAGCTAAACGCCACTATTTTCATCTCCAGGACCCCCACCCGGTTTCCGAGGCCCTTACAAATGAAGTTACCAGGGTTTAAACCTCCTCTCAGCGGAAACATAGCTGCCAAATCTCGGGCCAATAGGAAGCTGCAACATCACCGATTGTGGATTCCTATTGGACGGCCATTTAAATCCCTTTTCAAAACCCGGAAGTAATAGCAGCAGGTATCTCGGGAACCTGGGGGTTTCTGAAGCTGAACATAGTTTGGTTCAGGCCTGGAGGTTAGTTAGGGTGGATTGCGCCTTTAACACGATATGAACTTACCAGCGCCTCTTCGTAAGGCTTGCATTTCTCCATCTGCTGCAGGGCTTTCCTATAGGCCTGCGTGACAGCCTCCGGGATGGGATCTTCCGACCACTCGCCATACTCCGCATACGTACTATCCATGTCTACGACGAAACACAGAATAAAAATCGGCGATAAACCCCCAGAGGAGAAAAACAATTGTTTATACGTTCTGACCATTTGGTTATTCTCTTTAATGACTTCTTGGAAATTGCTGAAAGCTGCGTGTTGAGAACCCCTCTGCCAGGAACAGATTAGCCAATAATGTGCGGCAACATTATTACTTCCCAAGGCTGCGCTTATAGGCTTTGCTACGGCGACACAACGTTATCCGTCACCATTGTAGCAGCGATTGTTCCTTATAGTGTTAGAGACAAGAGACGGCGACCGGGGGCGTGAGCCGTTCGCCCTCATTGGCTGAACCGCTCACGTGGCCGCTGACGTCACGCAGCGGTCGCTGAAAAATCAATTTTCATTGACTTCCAGCGATCTCAACCAAGCCGTCGCTCTGTCGCGTCGCTCCTGCTATAGGCGCACGCGACGGATTCAATACACTTGTGACGCGACGTCTCGTCGCCGGGACTAAGCACGGCATAAGAGCGGACGGTAGTGGAGATTTATACTACCCAAAAAAAGCAGACTCTTCCTGAAAAGCTAGAGCATTAGTCCGCGCTTGTAGTCCAGGCGACGGCGTCGTGACAAAACAAATGTATTGAATCAGTCGTGTGCGCCTGTAGGAGCGACGCGACGGCTTGGTCGCGATCGCTGGAAGTCAATGAAAATTGATTTTTCAGCGACCGCAGCGTGACGTCAGCGGCCACGTGATCGGTTCAGCCAATGAGGGCGAACCGCTCACGGCCACGCCCCCCGGTCGCCATCTCGTCTCTAACACTATAAGCAACAATCGCTCCTACAACAGCGACGGATGACGTCACGATGTCGCCAGGACTATAAGCGCGGCCTAAGTTGGCAGCGCTACAGGAATATACATTAAATTGGCAGACCAGTTATTCTGTTTTGATACATTACTACTGATTAGCAGAAAGTCACTCACTCTCCCGAGGTTGGGAAAGTGCTCTTACCTAGGAGTGGGACACCAAGCTGGCGTTTGAAGAGCGTGTGGATCCGCTCCAGCTGTGCATTCAGCATCTGCTGCTGCTCGGCGGAAGGGATGCTCCCGGGCATTGGCTAAGTAGGCAATGAAATAACAGGGATTAAAAACCCCAACTGGGACAAGAGAGTATGAATCAATACCTAGCTACACTCAGAGACAACCTTCAATGCAGCTGGTACTTCTCTGCAGTTAACGTCTATGTAGCTGTACAGCTACCAATAAACATGCTGATATAAAACGCAACATTATCCTTGTCTGAGCAATTTAAGCCTATTTCAACACGAAGAACAACGCTCATGCCTCCTTATTTCCACCAATCACATTGGCATTACTTATTTCGGCCTCAAGTTGATTGGATGCTAGAAGATTAAACTGATAATTTCTGCTAGTCCTTCCATGGCGGTACAACACATTAGGCTGGTAGGCGCCATAACGCAGTCATGTACTGCCATGGGAGGACTAAGAGGAAACTATATTTGAACTATTATACAGTTGTGATTATCTTTTGTAATTGGCCCCAAATGTATAAGCAGCAAGTTGTTCATTTACCTGTATGGTTCCCAATATGGCATTTTCAAACTCCCGGTAAGCATCCCACACCGTTGATCCTTTGGTCATATGGAGTCCAACGGCGGTCAGCGCCCTTTCAAAAATCGAGCGGACCTTCGCAATGCCCCCTTCTTCCCCCATGCCACCCATAGAATACTGGGCATATTCCAGCCAAATTTCTGGACCTTAAAGAAACCAAATAGCTTTGTGAAGATTTGACTTCTAGTTTGATTTGTCGCTTACGATTTATTGCTGGAATTCCTGAAGTTTGGGCAGAAACCGCTCCCAATGGTATTTCCGAGGTACACAAAAAAAACAACCACATTCAAGGCTAAAACTGGTGGCTGTGTGGTTAAATATTCCGTAAGGTTATCAAAAGTATAATAAACGTGATCCAACTTTTTATTTATTTTCAACCCAAATCGTTTTTTCTTCTGCACAATTATTGATTGTGAAATGCAGAAAGTCTTTCCCATTTCAGAGAAATATTGAACACTTTTATAAAGCAGTTTTTTTCTCCTTAATTTTATGTGTTTGTTTATTACCTAACGGAAGCAGGGACCTGGGAACCCCGCCAGTTCTAGAGATATTTGTCATTTTTTCTGTGCCGTTTTTGACAAACAAAAATGTATAAAAAAAATATGCTACCAATATGGTCACAGACTACAAACATGGTGCTCCCCCTTCTCACGTTCCTGCACTGGGGGGGGGGGGGGGGGAGATACCTAGAAGCTGAGGGACCACCAATCAGATTTATGTTCATGTTAGAAAAAAATATAGTTTGTATCTTTTTATTATCGTTTGCGACACACACCTTTTAAAATGGCTTTTTTTTTACCACCATATAGGTTGCTAAGTGTAATTTCACCTTTAATAGAAAGTTAAAAAATAAATATTTGGAAACTAAACATTTTATAGCTTATCTAGGGCAGGCGTGCGCAAACTATTCGAGCTGCTCCCCCCCAGTCTCGCGCCCCCCTTACCTCTTTTGCCGGGGACTTGTGACGCCACGTCGCCATGGCAACAGGCGTCAAATGACGCCGCCGGGTCACGTGACCCCCGTGGCGTCATTTGACACTGCTGTGCCATGGCGATGCTTCATATCGGACCTCTGTATCCCGGTACGTGAAGTTACAGGGGCCTCACGCGATCCCCCGGCATTTCATTTAAATGCCATGGGGAAGAGCGCGGGGCCTCTGCAACCCGTGCCGCCAGAAAAATCTCGCCCCCCCCCCAGTTTGCGCACCCCTTATCTAGGGCATGGTTCTTACAGGTATATATCGTCCTGATGACGTGCAGGTTTGGTAGAGCCTGTTAGATCCGTCAGACTATATTTGAGCTCTTCCTGTATGTGCTTGTACAGAAGGTTTTAAGACCTTGCACGTCAGTTCTCCAGCAGCCTGGCTACCAGACACACCTAGAAGATGCACTTGTACTAAAGATTGAGGCGCGTGGAGAACCTTCATATTGGCCCTGTAAGCCCGTAGGAGTGGGCTGCAATCCATTACTGACCCTACAGGATCACACCTTGTTACCTGCACAAGTTAAACCTGAACTTACAGATGTAATCTTTCACGGCTCGCTGAAACAGCTCGTACACTTTCTCTCGGTCCGAGGCCTCCTCTGCCATCTTTATCTCGTCCTTCAGCCAGTCCAGCCAGATCTCTGCAAGACACCACAATGGAAGAATTGACCGGATTTAAGAACCGTCACGAGTTACGCGGCTACCATCTGGTAATCGAACTCCTGCAGTGCCTGGTGGCCCCTACCATTACACGGCATTAGGATGCGTCTCGGAAAGATAAAATGCGCGCTTGAGATAAAGAAATGAAGGCTCCCTCGTTATGTGTAGGAGCGTGAAATCGTTACCAAGTCTTTATTCCAATTTAGGGCATAAGGTGACAAGGTTCGGAAAATATCTCAGTTCAATGAGATACGCCCAAGACCTTGTGAAGCAGTGTCATCATATAGATGTTTCTTATACACCACTGAGTGGACACAGCGCTGGAAATACAACCTTGCAGGCCCAATCTAAGTTTGATGCTAGGTGCACAGGGAGATAAAGGGACTTGCCCCGGGGCACAAGGAGCTGCCTCTGGGTTTCAAACCCAGCGACCTTACCATTCAGCCCAGTAACATTGTATCTCAGCAAAAGTACTACAGAATATTCTAATGGCTAAACGGTTAAACCCATCCCTACACCATCCACTCCAGATGCACTTACCTTACCCTCTAAAGCAGGGGTGCGCAAACAGGGGTGCGTGGCGGTTACAGAATCCCTGCACGCTTGGGAATGTGACATGACCCCGTGGGGTCATTTGATGCCGGAAACAAGCATTGGAGGGGGGGGGGGGGGACAGGTGAGGCGAGTGTACGGGTGAGAGCAGGCAGGGGGGCGCAGGGAGCAGAGTTTGCGCACCCCTGCTCTAATGCCATAGAAACAGACTTGCAGAAAGTATGTGTAAATGAAAGGGTTTCTACGGCTTTTCCTCAACACACAACACAGATTGTCAGCTCCTTGGGACAGTGACTCCTTTCCTTCTAGCTCTATGGGTTATACATTATCAGTTAACTGGGGGTCTGATTTTCCCCCTTGTGGGAGACATCCCTAGTATCTCAACAAGTTTCTACCCTGAATATGAGAGCATTAGTGACCTGTTTCTACTCTAACTCACTGCAGTGAACCCGGATACATTACCAACGTCATTAGTGTTAGAATTGTACATATACACATCCTATTTTGTATTTCCACATACAGTATTGTTTTGGATGTACCTGCACACTTTTGAGCCCTGATTTTGGAAGCTCGTGCGTCCGTTTTTTTCCATTTCCTTCCCCAATGTCTGCTTTTATAGCTAATGCACGACCATTTTTGTGTTATATTCCAATACAGCTCTGAGAACACAGTTGGTGCTATATAAATAAAAAGAAACATTTTGCCACTTGCCGACTATGGACAAATAGCCTACATATTTAACCCCGTCACTGCCAGGGGGCCTGAACCACGATGTGTTACAGATCTTGCAGTGAACAGGGTTAACGTGGCTAAGGGAGATAAGCAGGGGCAAGGTTAACGTGAGACCCTGGCGAGGTAACAAAGCTGCCACCTGCCAAACAAACACTAAACGTACCTTCAGTTAAAGGGAAGAGTTCACCCATCTTCTGCCGGGCCCGTCTCAGCTTCTCTAACTCCCCTTCGTGTCTCAGGAGTTTGATGAGGTCGAGATGACAGTTGTAGTCGAAAACGTTAATAGATAACTGCGGGGGAGAAAAAGCACAGGAAAGGGACAGGTTGTTGTAGAGCCCAGATAAGCACAATAAAACCCCACAGACAAGAGCGAGGAAAGGTGATTTCTGTAGAGCCTGACACGGATATCAGTGTATGTGTTCTGCGAATGTCTCAGGACTTGTGCTTTTAAAATGTGCTTAGCAGGACAGTAACATGCTTTTAATATCACATCTACAAGACATGACTATATTTAACTCTATTGTTTCTTTTAAAGAATATGTGTATTCATTATCTGATTATTTATTGACATTTATTTAACAACTAATGCTGCAGTAGCCTCACCGCTGGTGCGTTGAATAAAGTATTTTGCATATATAAGCAGCCCTTTCTACAAACACGCAGAACCAATTCACAAACAAATGTATAATATTTAATTAAATGCTGCTGGGGTTAAAACCCATCGCTGCGAGAGGCCTGCAATGCATTGCAAAGCCATATATACACAGCCCCAAATGTGTGTATGTATAAAATATAACTCCCCATCTGTCCTTGACTTGCGTCTCCACGGAACACAGACAGAGACACACACACACACTCCCCTCTCTCAAAGATCTGAGGCTGAGTTTCGTGGAGACGCAAGCCGAGGACAGATGGGGAGTTGGCAGCGATCGGGACGTAGGACTGAGGAGCCAGGTTTTCCCTAAACATGTGTGCTTACAAGACACGTTTATGAGGGTCTAGTTTGGAGATTGATTGTACATTATTTTATCTTCATAAAACGTACTTCACCGTAGAAGGTATACATAATATCTGATTCTAGAGCAGTGTTTTTCAACAGGGTTTCCTAGGTACCCTTGGGTTCCCTGCAATCAGGTAATTTGCAAATGGTACCAAATGCAGAAGAATTTACAATGCATCTGATCTCAGACGCGCTATTGGAGAGGGTTGGGGTTCCGTACAATGCATCTGATCTCAGGCGCGCTATTAGAGAGGGTTGGGGTTCCATACAATGCATCTGATCTCAGGCACACTATTAGAGAGGGTTGGGGTTCCTTACAATTTCACAAAATAATTATAGGGTTCTTGAACCCAAAAAAGTTTGGTAACTAAACTGTTATAGAGCTTAGCCCTCTGGGCTATTTCTCCTCTTTTCATTATCTCCCAGCATGTTATGTAACTGTTGTTTGCGATAAAGAAAGAAGTTTATTTATTTTTATCCCTGACTTGGTGCAGGGTTTTTCTGGTTAATTCCTTCAGTGTTGGATGGGCCTGCGATCCATTGTGGAACATTCTGAGGTTAACCCCTTCAATGCGAGATGGGCCTCTGGCAGCAACGGTGTAAGAGGGGAAATAGTAAATTAAGGGGGGTTGTAGGGGGAGGTAGTGTAAGAGGGGGAGGTAGTGTAAGAGGGGGAGGGGTGGCGGTAGTGTAAGAGGGGGAGGGGTTGGCCACGGTGGTAGTTCGAGGGAGGGGTTGGCGTGGACGGTTTAGTGTAAATAGGGGGAGGGGGGGGGTAGGTAAGAGGGGGCAGGAGAGTGGAGCGGAGTTGGCTAAGAAGGGGGGAGCCGGTGGGGTAGTGTAAAACTACAGAGGGGGGAGCGCAAAGGTAGGATGGGGGTGGGTGGGTAGGTGGGGGAGGGGAAGAGGGGCCGACGGCTTCGGCGAGCGGAACGGGAGGGGAAGAGGGCGGAGGGGGTGGATTGCGGGGTAGTGGACAGAGTGGGGCAGGCGGGAGGAAGGGGAGTTTAAGGATCGTTCGAGGGAGTTTGCGGAGGATGGGGAGGGGGATAGAGGGCGGCAGGGGGGAGGGGGCGGCGTAGGGGAAAGAGGGCGGAGGGGTGGAAGGTCTTGGGAGGGTAAGAGGGAGGAGGTGGTGGAGGTAGTGTAAGAGGGGGCGGAGGTGGCGGTAGTCCCACACGGTAGTGTAAGAGGGGGAGGGGTGGCGGTAGTGTAAGAGGGGGAGGGGTGGCGGTAGTGTAAGAGGGGGAGGGTGGTGGTAGAGTAAGAGGGGGAGGGGTGGTGAACTGTGGGCTCCCTGGTAAATAAGAGGCCTCCCCTCCTCACCTGCTCCTCCAGCCGCTGGATCTCCGCCTCATTCTCCTTCTCGTCCTCCTCTTCCTCGGAGGACTCTCCCGTTCCCTCTGAGCCGCCTCCAGCCCCCTCTCCTTCGGACTCCATCTCCTTCTCGGCCTCCTCCTCCCCTTGGTCCCCCAGAGCCCGGCTCTCCCTCTCCTCCTTCCCGTGCTCAGCAGCCGCCATCATGCTCCTCTGTGCGTATCCACAACGTTGGGCGGGAGAGCGTCCATGGCCATGCCTGTCTCCGCCAGCTGCAGTTCCACCACACCCGGGCTCTTAATACACCATGGAACTCCGAGTGAGACAGGATAGTGTAAATACATGCATTGTATCCGTAAATAATTATTTATGTGAGAGAAATATATAACACTGAATGTGATTTTTGTTTCAGGCAAATAGAGGGCAGCGCTGGGCCTGTCGTTAAGGGTCCTTGCTAGGTGTAGGGGAGGTACAACAATGCTGCCATATTGGTTGGGGCATGAAATTGGTTTACAAACAGCGCATTAAATCTTGTTAACGCATTCACCTGAATTATTTAGCAACAATACGCTTTAGAAATGGGGCTAGCATCACATAACAACCTTCATCAGTGACTACTGTATTAATACATTTCTGTCATTTACAATTGTCAATTTCCAAACAACAACCCGGATTCATACTTATCAAAGCTCACTCACTTGGAGTCAGACTCGCTTACTGAACACGCATCTTTACCTTCATACACAATAAATGAGACTCGTCTTTTATTAAAATAATAATAATAATTAGTAATTAGGATTGTCAGACATTTGGCCTAGAATTCCAAAAAATCTCACTCAAATGATTGGATTTTGCCAGCTGCCAGATATATTAACCTATAGAGTGGCTCCTATATCATTGCATCATGGCAAAAATGTATGTTTTCTAGGTGATGGAGCGGTCGGCCCGATTTAAAGCTGCGCTTATAGTGCCGGCGACAGCGATGCGACATCGCGTCAAAACCAATCAATGCATTGCCGCCGTCGCGTGCGCTTATTGTAAGTGTGACGGCTGGGTTGCGATCACTGGAAGTCATCTCTATTTAATTTTTCCAGCGACCGCAGCCTGACGTCGGCGTCGCAGGCACTATAAGCGTAGCCTCAAATGGAAGTGGAGCCCGCTCTACTTTATGTTTACATCCGTCAGTGGGAGGGGCGAGCATGTGATCACTCCATTCTAGCAGCTAAAAGGTTAAGGATGGCACGTGTGCAAGTGCAAAATGTGAGCTTCTTGGATTCGATTTCCAAGCCGTAAGAAGTTAGAGAACTCACTGTCCGATTCGAAATCTGAATATTCGAGCTACGACCCAAAAATTGCTGTTAAAAATATGTTTTAATATATATTTAAAAATTACAATATAAATAAGGGTATGCAAATGTACGTCTAAATATATACTAATCTTCTTTCTAATCCTATAGTTATAGCATTATACGATTTAGTTCTATTGTTACAGTAACAATACACATTACATGATAGCTGCACAGTGACAGTTTGGCAGCTGCTGTTGCTGCTATTGATAGCCCCTGAGGACCACGTGCACGTCCTGTTACGTCATTACGCCGCGTCACGCCCCCCTCAGAGCATACGAACGGAGAACAAGATGGCGGGAGTGGCTCGCGTGTGCTGCGCGCGTTGGAGTCGGTGCGCAGTTCCCGAGTTGCGGGTCCCCTGTGCTGGTTATCATAAAAAGGTGGGGGTGACGGGTGACAGTAAGGGGGACCGTCTGGGACGGGTGACATAGTTACAGGGGCCGCCTGGGGGGGACGTGATAATGGGTGATATAGTTGCGGGGTGGGTGACAGCTGAGGTGGTGACTGGGGGCCGCCTGTCGGAAACATGGGACGGGTGATATAGTTGCGGTGGGAACGGGTGATATAGTGACGGGGGACAGCTGAGGGGGTTATGGGGCAGCAGCCCGTTGTCCCTGTGTATGAGCACAGTGCACGGGAGGAGGTGTCACGTGACAGGTGCCAGTGTATATCCTACTGCGTATGTCCCTATGTTACACTGCGTGTGGCCCATGGGAAAGGGCTGTGATGGGTGACAGCGGAGGGGCTGTCCCAGTGATGTAATGTAGTGATGTCGCATGTAATATGGAGGTGTCCTGGGAATGAGTGACGCATTGCAATTACAATGTAATTTCAATAAGACCCTTGTGTGACCGGCCTGCTTTTATTTCTAACATCAGTGATACTGTTGTACCTGGGTTAGTGTCTGTCAGCGCCACATCCATTTAGTGTTTTTATTTATTTTTTACCCCTTTGCAACTGAGGGAGAAGATAGACAAAAGCCGGCCAGATATTTGCTTTGAGCATGGCTAGATTTGTTTTAAGGAAGCCTATAAGATTCTTTAATTATTTGCAAAAAGGTTTTGCAGAGGGTTATGTGGCATCACACTTTTTTATAAAGCAAAAGTAGGTCAGGTTTTTCTCATTTTCTCAGGAGACGGGTGACAAAAAGGGAGGTATTGTCATTTATTTGCATGCGCAAAATGTATCCTGCACGTGAAGCACTGACGCTGCTAGTAAACAGGCCGTTTGTATTTCCCAGGACAGCACTAACCAGTCTCTTGTGACTGTCACAGACTAAAGCGTTTATTCCTTTCTATTGCATTTTTACGTTCACAGGTGGTCGATCACTACGAGAACCCACGGAACGTGGGATCCCTAGACAAGAACGCAAAGAACGTGGGGACTGGTTTGGTGGGCGCACCAGCGTGTGGCGATGTTATGAAACTACAGGTGAGTGTGTGTGTGTGGGATGCCGCTTGCATAACGTGTTGTGATACCCCAGGTAATATTATCCATGTAGGTCACATGCTTCCCCAGACACTGGGGAATAAATATACACTGTGCTAAATATACAATTTGTTTTAAAGGTGCAGTCCCAATGCAACGTATAGTTGTAATTGCAGTCAATTGAAAGCATTCAACTTCATTTAATTTTTTTATTTTAACCAAGTTGATTCCTCTGGCACCGGAGGGGTTAAATGTTTTATATTCTTGCCTAGGGGCCACTTTCTGATGTGAGCCCTTGGCCATATTTATTTGTGTCAAAACTGACACAACAAAACTAGAAATAGTTTGGGGACTGAAGGTTGTGGGATCAAGCCTCTGCTCCAGTGGATCCCCCCTCAGTTCCGGTAAGATATGGGGGGGGGGGGGAAGGTGGAGAGAACCTGTGATGGCTTCAGCATTGGTGGCTCAATCAAGTAGGGATATCCTTTAAAACCTGGCCCGTTGGGGGTTCTTTAGGACGGGAGTTGGGAACCTCTGGTCTAGAACAGGGTTGGCCAACTCCAGTCCTCAAGGGCCAACAGCAGGTCAGGATATCCCTGCTTCAGCGCAGGTGGTTGTCAGAATGACTGCACCACCTGTGCTGAAGCCGGGGTATCCCTAATACCTGGCCAGTTGCTGGCTTTTGACGACTGGAGTTGGCCACCCCTGATCTATGCGATATCCCAGGTTATACTGTGAGGATGCGCTTATTCTATATCCGCTGAAGCAATCCGTGTTTTTGGCTGAAAATTGCCCAATCGGCCGCTTCAGCAGATACTTAGAATAAGCCCCTAAGTGCACTCTGCAGCACGAGGAAGATATGCTATGGCGTGACAGTCTTCTTAACTATTTTTGCCCATTAAAAACCTTCCAGTAATGCAAGTAGGATATATGTATATTAATTGTCTGAAGTAGTGTATTGGCGTTCTTGGTGGTTCCAATGTTCTCATCATTTCTGCACCTTTTCCCAGTGCTTTGCCCACGTGTAACTGAGCCCTTTCAAAGTTTGGATCTAGGGGAAGTCGCACAGAGCTCCCAATATGATGTACACCAGGAGTGGCCAACTCCAGTTCTCGAGGGCCACCAACAAGTCAGGTTTTAAGGATAGCCCTGCTTCAGCACAGGTGACTCGGTCAATGACTGACCCACCTGTGCTGAAACAGAGCCTGAAAACCTGACCAGTTTGTGGCCCCCATGCTGTAGACCAATGGTTCCAAACTCCAGCAAGAACCTCAAACAGGTCTGGTTTTAAGGATATCTCGTCTTCCGCACAAAAGGTTGAGTCAAAATGACTGAGTCACAGATTGACCCACGTGTGCTGAAGCTAGGATACGGTTCCAACCTGGCTTGTGGTTGTTCTTGAGGACTGGATTTGGGAAGCATTGCCGTAGTCCCCAGTAAGAAAGGGCTAATAAGTGTGTTATTTCTGCTTGTGGCAGATTGAAGTGGACGAGGATGGGAAGATCGTTGAGGCCAGGTTCAAAACGTTTGGCTGTGGCTCTGCGATCGCCTCCAGCTCACTGGCTACTGAGTGGGTTAAAGGAAAAACGGTAACTTCCATTTGTATTGTCTATACCCCGCACCCCCCACTTCAGGTGTATTTGCTATTTATCCCCTTGCTTGCAATGAAGGGCTGGTCCCGCTGGCAGTGAAGGGATTTGGGCTGTAACAGACATTACTGCTTCATACCATTGGGCGACACTGAGAAAACGTCCCTTTTGCTTCTTCACTTCCATGTTTTAAAAGCAAAAAAACATTGTGACTATATAAAACTTTGTCATCGCTACAACATTTTTATAGCTTCGATCCGTCCCGCGTCTTAAAGTAACAGTCCCCATACCCCCCAGCCATTTATTACCAGGATGGGAAGCGGAGATTTAACCGTAGTCATTTCAACTCTGGGGATCAAATGCTTCCCGAGATACGTCCTGGTATTTCAATCTCTCGCATCACGCTGGCCAATAGGAGGCCAGATAATGTCGTGGCTTGCTATTGGCCCACGTTACCTTTTTCTCCCCCCTGGAAGGGGCTGCGACGTGGTACCTTCACTGATAAGCAGCTCAACCAGGAATATTCAGAGACTGCAGGTTTTTTTAAAGATTATTATTATGGTATTTGCCCTTTTCCAAGATGGCTGCCAGTAATCATTGCGCCACTTGTTGTTTCCTGTGTGTAGTAGACTTAGAATCAATTTTGTTTTTTTAATGCCTTTGGCAACAAAGGGCTTAATGCACCATCTGGTTTGTTGCAGATATATGGCATCTGCAAGGGAACTGTAGATCTCATTTTGCACACTAATACAGGTGTGGCCAACTCCAGTCCTCAAGGGCCACCAACAGGCCAGGTATTGGGGATATCCCGGCTTCAGCAGAGGTGGCTCAGTCATTTTTGACTCGACCACCATTGCTGAAGCTGGGATATCCCTAAAACCTGACCTGTTGGTGGCTCTTGAAGGCTGGTGTTGGCCGCTCCCTGGTCTCGAGTGTAACTAACTATTTCTATTACTTTATGTGCAGGTTGATGAGGCCTTGACCATCAGGAACACAGATATCGCTAAAGAACTCGCCCTTCCTCCAGTTAAGCTGCACTGCTCAAGTAAGAAACACCTATCTATTCACACTTGTCATGTAAATGTATCGGAAGCTGTTGGACCATTCAAAGATTTCAGCTCTGTTCAACTCACAGCAAATAATGACTGGAATAAGCTTAAAAGGTTTATTTTATGCCTTTAAAATCAGGCAATTTGATTGTGCTATAATTATGTAAAAGATTATACTGGAAATGTCTGTAAATCCGATTACTGGCAATTTAGCATGGGGTTTTTGTACCCTTATCTCTCCTTTTTACCTAGAACCCTTTCCTAAATAGTGTACTTCCCTGAGTCTAATTACATTATGGTAAAGAAAACACAATTAAATACCCCCCTCCCTCCCCCAGTGAATTTCCACTTTCAAATGAAATTATTTTTTATTTTTTTTAAGCAATCAATAGCGAGTATTGGTTCAATTTTGTACTAGGTGGGACTGCACCTTGAATATAAGCACTGGCGTCGGAAAATGCCCTACGAAGAGAACATACTTGTTTAAAGTAACTAACAGGCTGGGAACGGTTGTGGTCCTCCGGAGCTGAACATGATATCTTTAGCTCTGGGGACCCCCATGTTTCCGAGATACCTACCAGCATTACTATTTATTTTTTTAAAGGGGATATAAATGGCCATCCAATAGGAAGCCACAACTGTTGATATTGAGGCTTCTTACTGGCCTGAGATTTGTCAGCCATTTTGTTTCCCCCTGGAGGAAGATTTGAAACCCAGTAACCTCACGGGTAAGTATTTTGAGAAGCGGGTAGATCCCCGAAGCTCAGATCGACTCGGGTACAAAAAAGGGGGTTGCTGCTCTAACCCACCTCTCCTTCTTTTGCAGTGTTGGCTGAAGATGCTATCAGAGCTGCCCTAGCAGATTACAGACTGAAGCAAGATAAGGTGGAATCTGTGGCCAGCGTCTAACCAGCTGCCCCATATAATGCACCCAATGTGACATTCTGTCAGCTAGTGACGGCGTGTCGGTGACGTTCTGTAGGGCTTGTCTGTACTGTTAGAGCAGCAGACACACGATACGCACAATAATAATATAACCGCTCGTCAGAAACTGTTTGTCTTTGCAATGACGTGTAAAACGTGTGCTTTATTTCACTTTATAGACAGTGTTGGGTTTATTTTATTTTCTTGTTTCTGGGATGTGGTCTTGCTCCGAAGACCTAGAAAGCGAGTACATCTTCGGGCTTTATCCTATGAACGCCAAACCCTCCCGTTCGGACGGTTTCTCGGTGGGAAATCCCCATTGACTTCAACGGGGACATTCAGCCAAGAACGGACCGCGTGGCCACTTTGGTGTATATATAGAATTACCCCCTCACTAAGCTCCCTTTTTTTTTATAGAGCTGTTTCTCCGTTCCAAAAAGATCCGATGGGGATTTTTTTTATTTTTGCAAAGGAAAAAGTCTTGAAAGCTTTTATAGCTTTGTATGCAGGGTAAAGTTTGAGTGGAAATGTAATCAGCTGCGTTTTTTTGTATATATTTACTATAATGTAATAAAGGCCAAAAAGAAGCAGTTTGTTTTCTTGTTGGTGTTTCTATTAAATAAATATGTGATGTGATTTTGCTCCAGATTTGTATTTTTTTTGTATAAGAGCTAGAAGTCTCACAGGATTACAGGGTGGGAAGTTCACAGTAAGAGCTGCTTGTGGCGTTTATCCTTTTAAAAAAAAAAAAAACTCATAGGATTTTGAGTTGAATGTATAATGTCCCCTTAGCATGTCCTGTTTTGTTTAGCAAAAAAGTTGTTGGTGTTAGAACTAATGGCTGTTTTCTTGTCGCCATTGCCTGAGGTTACCATGGTAGCCTTATGACTGGTCTGGTGAGAGCTCCGTTTCAACCTCCTGCACCCTGAATGCCGCATCAGATTGTAAAAATAAAACCCCATTGGAAAGGGCAAGAAGAGATCTATTTATACAAAATAATATACATATACACGCAGCAAAATGGCGGACAGGGATGCCATGACGTAGCTACGTCAAAACATAAAATGGTCGTTTTGCTAGGGGAAGTGGCGTGCTGTGCTGCTACTGAGTGGGACGCGTACATTGAGGAATGGCGGAGGGGTGACTTTTGTTTCATCATGAGCAACAAAGTAGTCGTGTAATCGCGTGCCGGAGCGGTTGTGGCCCTCAGGTGCACTCGGGGTTAAAGATCTATATGGTTTCTTCCAGGGTAATGAGAAATAAAACCTTTCTCCTGTAAAAAACAAACGTGTGTCCAGCAAGTCCACATTTTGGAAAACTTAAATAGCCAAACACCTGTTTCCACTTATATATAAATATGTAATTAGCTAATTATCGATTAAAAAAAAAAAAAAACTGGCTAGGCAGGGGGAAGGTTTGAGGCATTGTTTGGACTGTATATAAATGTTTGTGTATTTTACAGGTGAAATAGCCAAAGTTGTACGTTTTTGTTGGTTTACAGAATAAGAAGAGTTCTAGGCCTAGAAAAACTATCACAAGCAGTTACTTAATGTACTGTATTAAGTTTTAAAAGACGGCCATCGTGTGTGTGTGTGTGTGTGTGTGTGTGTGTGTGTGTGTGTGTGTGTGTGTGTGTGTGTGTGTGGCGCTAAACTAATTTTGTTTAGCGCAAGTCTGGGTTGGTGCACCTCATGAGACATTTTAAGGAGTGCTGACTTTACGTATGATCTATTCAGAGGAAGGTACACACACAAAAACCCTAGCAAATTCCTGTTATCCATCACCAGAAAACAGTGTTAAATGATTAAGGGTTCAAAAGAGTTAATTCCTAATTGGAAGTAGCTGCAGGTGATACTTGACTGATTGGGAGCATGCAGCTTCACAGTGTATTGGAACTGAAATGGAGAGGCCCCAGGAACCTCCTCTGTCAAATATCATTGTTGTACTGTCTCACTGAAAAAGTTCCCAGAGGGGAAGGCATGTCACGCAGTAGACAGTCTAAATCCTAAAATAGGAACTTGCCAGGGATGGCACAGATGGTTCCTGGATAAGCGAACAAGAAAAGGTGACCCTGTTATTGCAAGTTTCAGCCTGGGGCTGAATGAAGCCGGAGAGGTAAGATTTATGGGGTAGGGGCTTTGTAGGCTAAAGTGTGTGTTTTCCATCTGTTACATCAACATCCCAGAGGCGGTTATTTGTATGAAAATAATACATAATTGGGATTATCTAGAACTATGTATAGCACAGCTATTTAACAACCAGTAAATCGGTGCTGTAGTATTAGATCATTTAAGGAGTAAATTCAACTCAATGCTATTTTTAATGAGGTTTATTATACTGAGCATCCTTTGATTTCTATAGCGGGTCTTAGCCTGATTATAAGGCGTGTATGTACTTTTCAACTTAACTTTTATTTAAAAAAAACAAAACATTGCTTTATAATCGGGTAAAAAAAATAACTGCTTGCCTCTAAAGGTGCTGCCTGGTTCTCCATGATTCTTAAATCTCCTGTAGCACACGTGCCAACAGGAACCCGCAAGAGATTTAAACCACCACATTGTTTAGCCACCAGGGGGCAACTTCGGAGAGAAAGTATCGCAGGGGGGTCCCCAGAGCTGAAATTAACCCGGTTCAGCTCCAGGGACCCCCTGATTCTCACCTGGAGAGGGGGGGGTATACTATACACACCTTTTTAATAGCAATTATAGGAGCCCACAAGTCTTAAAAACATTTCACCACCAGAGGGCGCTGGAGCACATGCTCCTCGCAGTGAGAAGCATGAAAAGTAGAATGATGCCCCCCCCCCCCCTGTTGACTGTCGCCCCCCCCCCACCCCCCCCCTGTTCACTGTTGCCCCCCCCCCCCCCCGCCCCCCCCCCCGCCCCCTGTCACTGTCGCTGCCAAGGCCGTGCAGCAGCATGTGTGGGTCTGAGTATCTTCAAATCTGCCTCTGGCGATCAAGCACAAGGGCGATAGTGCAGGCTTCCCTTATTTAGCACGGCTTTCATTGTAAGTTACACGGGGTCTGCTTCTTGTAACTGGGCCTTACTTGTAAAACAAAACATTGAGGTTAGAGGTGCCAGCGTTGGCGTTATTGCGTGGCAGGTACCTCTTTCCAATGCTGCTTTTATTTATTTTTTAATCTGATGCCCAAGTGAGGAGATATACGCGTTTGAAATATTAAGTGTTCGGGAGGTTAAAATGGAGCTCTCTACAGAGCCCAGTGCGGTCTCAAGGTTACCGTGGTAACTAGAGGTCATTATTTTGAACACTTAAAAACTATTTTTTATTTTCCTAAGGAGCAGGACCCACTCGGGGCAGGATACTAAGATTATAGGAGTTATTAAACGTATGTATGTTATGTGCGGTGTGCTGTCTCTTTACTGGTCTTTGGATTGGTTCGTATCATATATATATATATATATATATATATATATATATATATATATATATATATATATATATAATTTCAAAAATGAATAGATGATACCGTTCTGTGGCTAACGAAATGCTTTTATTTGTGCGAGCTTTCGAGATACACTGATCTCCTCTTCCGGCGACACACGGTGTGTGTGTATATATAATATATGTATATTTGCTGCTTTTAATGCTGTCGTGTATAAAAGTGCCGTGCGTTCGGCAGGCTGGTTTTAAGACTTCCCAGGGAAAATGTGGTTTTGAAGCAATCTCGTCACCTCTTGGCCAGACGTCTGTTTACCTTGGCGTCTGGACTAAAGGAACCGTCTTTCGGGGCTTTGGAATCTGGTTCGGAAATCGAGTGCAGCGAGCCAATGATTTCAACGCGAACGCGGCAACTTCGCGTTAACCCCCGCTGTGCTGGGGAGGGCCCACAGCCTGTATGTGTGTCTTTATTTATATAGCGCCATTAGTGTACATAGTGGAACTGAGCGCAGCGCCGATGAGCAGAGCTTTTACGGCAGGGATGCTCAACTCGAGTCCTGAAGATTGCCCTCACCCCTCCCAACAGGTCAGGTTTTCAGGATATCCCAGATTCAGCACACGTGGCTCGAGCCACCTGTGCTGAAGCTGGGATATTCTGAAAACCTGACCTGTTGCGTGGGGGGGGGGGGGCGGCTTGAGGACTGGAGTTGAACACCCCTGTTTTAAGGGTATACTGTACCTATTGCTCTTTGGCTATTGCACAGAGCAGTCTTACAGTGAGCCGCGGACGTTGGTTAACAGGTTCGATGGAGTTGATACCTTTTTTATTTAAAAAAAACACAAATTAAATGGGACATTTCAATGGTAAACAGAAACTTTTGAAGGTTTTTGCAAACTTTATCTAATGTCTTTTGGCGATGAAACTGTCTGCCAGTTATCGAAGCTGTTCTCTTTGCTTTGTGCCTTTTGTTTGCAAAGTAATTATGGTGCCATTATTAGTCAAACGGAAGTAGTTGACATGAATTAAATGTTGCCGACAGGAAGATGCAATACACATTCATTTGTTTTCACAAGATACAAATAACGCGCAGTTACTTTAATGGGGATTCCATCTTTTTACACTGATAAATTGTTCAAGCAAACATTTTCACCCGCAAAATTGCACTGCCCCTTTAAAAAAAAAAAATGATGTACGAGATCGTTCTTTACATGATCCTACACAAAAGGAAAATAAAGTGTTAAACGGTAGAACTCAGGACTGTCTCTGCCTGTCCCTGATTTGCATTCAGGACACGTTACATGACATATAATTTTATAATAAAAAATACCCAACATTACATATAAAACCCAGGACCGTCTGAGACTGCTGCCAGGAGGTCACCCAACATTGCATTTAAATCCAGGACAGTCTGAGCCTGTCCCTGATGATCTGCAGACAGGAGGTCACCCGACAGCTATAAACCCAGGACCGTCTGAACCTGTCCCTGATAATTTGGAAACCATGGAAGAACGTTTTGGCCCAAACTCCTCCGGTTCCGTGATAACACGGAGCGCTAACCTCTGCCTGGCCTTCTAAAATAGAGGGGTTCCCAAAATGGGCTTGCTGGGGTTCTGGGTGTTTGTTTACCTTATTCTAAAATAGAAGGCACAATTTCCCCTCCAACGTTCATTCACAAAAAAAGAGCGAGTCGTGTATAATTGACATTTGTAACAGACACTGCAAATAAGCTGTTATTTTAGCTGCGTATTTTTTTGCAGCTGGATCCAATTAATTTGCAAACGTCCCAGTCTTGTCCGGGACCAAAAGATCTTAATCAGCCTTCTCGGTGCCCACTTCCCTTTCCTGCACGTGCAACATCTGAGGGGGGGGGGGGGGCCAAATTAGAGAGGTGTTTTTTGAAAAGTTGCATTCGCGAGAAAAAGTCGGACTTTATTCCCTTTTAACCCCGGCGCTGCCTGGCCGCCTGGGCTTAAAGAGGCAGTCCCACCTCGGACCAAAGTGATGTGAAGGCAGTGGCATGGTTAATTCAGGGGGGGGGCTCAACTCCAGTCCTCAAGCCCCTCCCCTGCCACCCCCCAACAGGTCAGGTTTTCAGGATATCCCAACCTCAGCACAGGTGGCTCAGAGGCTCAGTCGAAGATTGAACCAAGCATGCTGAAGCACGGACTGATTGAGCCACCTGTGATGAAGGAGGGGTATCCTGAAAACCTGACCTGTTGGGGGGGAGAGAGGGGGAGGCTTGAGGACTGGAGTTGAGCACTCCTGGGTTAATTTATGTTGCTGACATCTGGGGGGGGGGGGGGAGAGAATTAGCTGGGATTATAAATGTTGTCAACATCGAATGTGCCCTGGGGAACCAAATGCATTAGAGGGTTTTTACTGTTTTTATCTGATCTCTCTGGGGGATGGTCCTAGAATCGACCAGGGTAATTTTAATCGCCATTGTTTCTCTGCTGTTCTTTGGAACGTCATTAGGATACCATCATCGACCAATCAGATAAAGGGGAAGGGCAGCAGGCATACAATAAGGGCGAATTTCACAGGACCCAGTGGGGGGAAAAAAAGACATTATTAATTTTCCCAATGATACAATTTTCACTGTGAGGCTGATTAAATGTGTCTAAGGGAGATGGCTAAATTGATAAGTTGTTTTATTTTATATGCTACTTAATAGTGCCCCTTTCACACAGCACCCAAATGTGCTGCATTGTATAATGATCGGGAGTATTTCTACCTAAAATAGGTCCAAAAAGCGACCTCTCTCTTTTACAGAAAGTATACATTGAATTAGCTTCGAAACACAAACCCCTGTCAGGTCTGCCATGTTGTGGGAGGAGAGGAGGAGAGGAGGAGAGGAGGAGAGGAGGAGAGGAGGAGAGGAGGAGAGGAGGAGAGGGAAAATGTTCTGTGACTGTCCTATTTGGAGTCAGTCTGGAAGCTAAAATACACACACACCATATTCACACTCCCTCTCCCGAAATCGTAATATTTGCTGCCACTGCTGTGAGACGCCTGTATGAGAATCTGGTTCGACCACACACACAGACATTATACACAGAAACATTTATAAAAGAAGATCACTTTATTGGTCCATAAAGCACTTATTCGCAATATACAATAAGCTGACTATTTAGAGACAGCAGGGAATCTAACACATAGGAAGCAATACAAGATTGAATCATATATATTTCAGTACCTAAATAAACAACATTAATAAATACCTTGAAGCAGGGGGTTCATAACCAGTCCTCAAGACCCTCCCAACAGCTCAGGTTTTACGGCTATCCCTGCTTCAGCACAGGTGGCGCAGTCTACGACCGAGCCACTGCTTGAGCAACCTGTGCTGAAGCAGGGAGCCACTGCTTGAGCCACCTGTGCTGAAAGCAGAGCCAGTGATTGAGCCACCTGTGCTGAAGCAGGGATACCCTGAAAGCCTGACCTGTGGTGATGGGGGGGGGGGGGAGGAGTCTTCAGGACGGGAATTGAGAACACCCTGCTTTTAGGCGTTCTTAGAAATATAGAACGTAAAACAAACAAACGCCCCCACATTTCTGTTACCCCTCATGCAGCGAGAACTAAGTTCCAATGCTATGCGTCCCTGTGAAGGTTACTTATGCCAGATTTCACACCTGTTTCATTTTGGCACAGGGATCTTGAGAGGTGATTTATTTATTTTTTCGACTAAGAACGTGAAAGGGATGGAAAATCTTCTTTTTATTTATTTTTTTTCCCCTGCGATAAATCCAATTTTCGATGCAAAAGTCGACCGTTTAAAGCTGCAGTTCAGGCAATATCCTGCATGTGTGTTTTTTTTAATAAATCAGTTCTATAGCAACGATTTACATTCCCCATATTTAAAGATGTCGCCAAACTTTGCCGATCAATAGACGGAGAACGAATTGACCGGCAGCTATGCAGTTCTTTAGGTAATTGGAGATTGCCCACATGAAACTATTGAAGTAAAAAAAAAAAAAATGGGAGCCTGAACTGCAGCTTTAAAATGAAAAAAAGAAAAAAGCAGTGGTCCTTTATTAACACCTAACGCCATCCCACTTCAATTGCTGATGGTGCTGCCGTAAGAGTCATTTTCACTATTGCTATAGCACAGGAGGGATTTTCCTGTGGCAGAAACATGCGTCGCGTGGCAGGCAAGGGGTTAAGACAACAGCTAGACTGCGTAATGGGGAGTGGTTATAGGGTCTGTAGGAGGGGTTACTCTACGCACTTTAATAACGCGATTTGGCAGTGACGCATCATTTATTATTTTTTGCACATCAAATGACTATTTCAAAATATAGCCGAGGTCAAAGGTTAACCCGTTACACTTAGTGGGAGTGCTGCGTCTGACCTGGGGGGCTTGGAGGGGCAGGAGTCAGGGGTGTGAAGGTGTTGCTTTGTAGGCGATCGGATAGGGTCGGGCTTCAGGGAACCGTGGACAAGGCTAGTGGGCTTCTATAGAATTCCTGCCACGTGCCACGTTGTGCAGCAGGAAAAGGGAAGAGAGGGGGAGCCCGCTCACCCGCCCCCCTTTTATTGTAGCTGTGATACTCTTGCCTGGCGGGCACTATTGTCACCGCTTTGGGGGCGGCACGGATTCGCTAGTTGTGGATAGTTATCTGGGGCTGGATCCTGAAGCCGCTCGAAGGATCCAGGCACCCCAGTGTCGGATGGTCTTTAGAGCGAGCATCTTTTGGCGGGTTACTTGGGAGACCCTTGTGGCTTTGTGGCCTGATGTTTTAGGTGGTCGACCCCGCAAGGCCATTGGGGTTTTACATTGGTTGTTCAATAAAAGCTGTGGCCTGTTCATTTTCCGAGTGTTTGTCCCAGTAAGGTTGGGTAGAATGACAGGCCTAAGGCCTACTGGTGGAGTGCTGCACCGGATCATGAGTTGACCATAGGGTCGGGCAATAACAAAATGAATTCCCACAACAACAATATTAAGAAACTTATCGTGATACAATGTTTATCGTGATAAATAGTTATTCAATAGGGGTAAAAAAAAAAAAACATCATTATTTCAATTCATTTGAAAACATGTTTCCATAATTATAATAATACTGGCTAATGATGCGATACTTTATTTTTAAAATGTAAGGTATTTAAAAACATTCTTACTTTCCCCTATCCCTCAAAACCTCAGATGGAGGGGAGGGGGTTAAGAGGAAGGGGGCAAACATGGGCTAAAGGGATCATTGTTGGCAAAAGGAGGTACCACCGCCATTGAGAGGATGAGGGTTCCATGATCCTATTTACATTGGCTGCTCTGTCTCCTTGGAAAGTGCCTCGTCTCAAACCGCATGTCACATGTCACATGTCCTCCAACGGCAAGGACTTCCTTGTGATTGATGGTGATACAATAATAACAAATTTGAATATCGATTTATCGTCATTTTATATTACCGCGAGATAACGTATAACTGTGTATTGCCCAACACTAGGTGACCGTCTGCATGGTGATTAATGCACGTGGATACATAACCCCAAAGGTGTCTTTTTACCTTTTTTGAGTCTCACCTTTTGTTATTTTAAACACCGCCTGCTTCTGAGGGCTGTAACTCTTGTCCCTCAGGTGGGCTGAGGTCATTTGTCGGGGGGCTGTCGCAGGGTGCAGGATTTATCTCTTCCACGCATGCATTGGTCTCCTCCTGTGTCGTCTTCTGAACATCTGGAGCTTCCTCAGCACCGCCTGAAGGCCCAGGTTCTCCTGCCTGGCCACATTCGCTCTCCTCTATCTTCTCAGATGGCGACTCCTCTTGGGTTTTACCACTGGGGGCTACTTCCATGTCTTTAACTGTCCCCTCTTGGGTCCCTTTGGTCTCCTCTGGGATTTTGGGGTCCTCTTTGGGGCTTGTGGCCTTAGTTGGGGATTTGAGGTTCTGGGCAGCATTGAGGATGTCCACCTGGAGCTGTTTGGTGGAATCCACAACTTCCTCTGCCTTTGCGTCTTGGGCTTTCTCAGGGATCTCATTGAAGGCCTTGGCCCCACCAGACATGTCATCATGGTTGACGTACTCCTTCTGCGAGAAGGAGGAAGGGTAGTAGGCAGAGGCCTTGTGTTTGTGACTCATAATCACAGCGGTGCACACTATAAACATCACCAGAAAGACCAAGGAACCAACCACGATGATGAGCAACATGTATTCTTTTAGGAACTGCACAATGTTGTTGAGGATATTGAGGGAGGTGGAAGTGCCATTGGGATATGCTCCCAAACCCTCCGTCGTGAGGCGGATAAGCTCGCGGCTCTCCGTAGGAGACACGGCGGGGACTTCGCCATCTCCACTCCCCGTGCGGTCTTCCGTCTCCGAGGGGGTGTATCTCGCCAGGCACAGAGGAGTCGTGAACACGAGGAACACGCATAGGGTTACCGGGAATCCCATACTTCGGCGGGGCTCTGGCGCTGCTAAAAAAAAAAGAACAGAAGAGCAGAGGGTATTAACGGAGATTGAATCCCAGTCTTGTTTAGTGACACGTATCGGGTTTGCAAAACCCGTTCTGGAGATGTTAATGGGTAACAATAAAAGAAAGTGTTATTTAGAAGGCCAGATCTACCTGATCGATCCTATCGCCAAAAGACATTAGATGAAGATTCTAAAAACTCGCCAAAGTTTTTGCTCAGAATGAAAAATGTAAAAAATCGATATTTAAAAATACTGGCGTCATTTATTTTCAACCCTTTCACTTGGCAATGTGTTGCAGGCGCCTCTGGCAGGGAACGGGTTAAAAACGAATGACACAAATACAAATATTTTTGAATATTCCGAGTACAGGCATACCCTGCTTTAAGGACACTCAATTTAAGTACACTCGCGAGTAAGGACATATCGCCCAATAGGCAAACGGCAGCTCGCGCATGCGCCTGTCAGCACGTCCTGAACAGCAATACCGGCTCCCTACCTGTACCGAAGCTGTGCGCAAGCGGGGAGACTATACAGCCTGTTACACATGCGTTATTTACATCAGTTATGCACGTATATAACGATTGCAATACAGTACAAGCATCGATAAGTGGAAAAAAGGTAGTGCTTCACTTTACATTTTCGCTTTACATACATGCTCCGGTCCCATTGCGTACGTTAATGCGGGGTATGCCTGTATTTTGTTTTCTGTAAAATCTTTTAGCGCGTTTTTTTTTTATAACCTTTTTCTGATGTCTTTCCGTGACCGGGCTGTCAATTCTAAAATGTAAATTCAATCGTTTTGTTGTTTTTTGGATCGAAATGACGAAGACATCGTTAGGCAAACAGACACAGTAGCGGCCGTTCTGACGTGCCGGAGAACGGAAAACTCTCCTTTTTCACAAGACACAAAAAGAGTCGCGCTGGGTTCCGTTGGGGAATGATCAAATCCTCCTGAGACAGGCCGAGATCACTGATCAGTGGTTTCCATTTTTTTCCCAGAAACCCCCTTACATTGGATGACTCCTTTCAAAGTTGTCAATCCTCAAATCCACTTAAAATGTTCTTAACTTCAATAGGTTGAAATAGGAGGAAAGGGATTATTAGCCGTGGCCAGTCAGTCACTGAGGGATAGTTGGCCGTTAATCCCTGTTGGTTTCCCCTCAGGTAGGACAAGGGCTTAAGGTTTTTAGGGTACGGGGTTTGGGTTTTTAGGGTACGGGGTTAAGGTTTGGGTTTTTAGGTACGGGGTTAAGGTTTGGGTTTTTAGGTACGGGGTTAAGGTTTGGGTTTTTTTTAGGGGAAGGGGCGGGTAAGGTTTGGGCTTTTAGGTAGGGGTTATGCTTTGGGTTTTAGGGTACGGGGGTTAAGGTTGGGTTTTTTAGGGTACAGGGTTAAGGTTTGGGCTTTAGTACGGGGTTATGGTTTGGGGTTTTTAGGGTACGGGGTTAAGGTTTGGGCTTTTAGGTACGGGGTTATGGTTTGGGTTTTTAGGGTAAGGGGTTAAGGTTTGGGTTTTTAGGGTACGGGGTTAAGGTTTGGGCTTTTAGGTACGGGGTTAAGGTTTGGGTTTTAGGGTACGGGGTTAAGGTTTGGTTTTTTAGGGTACAGGGTTAAGGTTTGGGCTTTTAGGTACGGGGTTATGCTTTGGGTTTTCAGGGTACGGGGTTAAGATTAGGGGTTTTAGGGTGTGGGAATAGGGCCATCTTCGACTGAGCCACCTGTGCCGAAGCAGGGATATCCTGAAAACCTGACCTGTTGCTGGGTCTTGAGGACTGGAGTTAAGCACCCCCTGGGTTAGGGAAAACATTACCTTTTTGCCGTGCACTGCCCCGGTGACCACATGTCACGGCTGAGCGGCCGCGGCTATTTGCCCTAGCCGCGCAACATCACCCGACTGGCACGTCTGTGCCGCTTTCAAGCGACTCGCCACGTCACAGAGTGGCTACCGTAGTTTGTTCCAAACAGAAAAGGACTACAAACATTCTAATATGAACCAGGTCATCTCTGCCCGACGCCGCTTCCTCCTTCCCGAAGGCACGCGAGGTCGGCCTGCTTCTTTGTTACTTAAAAACCCCGTCCCCCCCAGGGAGTTCTGGTCCTGGGCTCGCAGAGCAGAGAGGAGAACTCGTTTCACATCTGGAGCAGCCAGGAGGGAGGAAAACTTTCTAACTTTCTGCCACTAAATCTACCGTCATGTGCAAATTAAAAATTAGCGACGCCTCCAACCAAGAAAGATGGAAACTTTTTTATGTCTGGGAAACGTAATCCAATAATAAGAACCGCCGTCGGAATATTAGAGAAGACGCATGGTACTGCGCTGGGGAATATGCCGGCGCTATGCAAAGAAAAGATAACCATTTCCGATTTATATTTACAGGCACAGGTAACGTCGCAATGCGTACGAGAGTTGCGTTCTCGGCTCCGCAACGCGTTGGCGGGTCACCGTAGAAGATCCTTTATTCCGCCGTTCACAAGAACGCGGTTCTCTTGGCCGGAACGAGCCCGTCTGGAATTTTAAAGGGATTCCACAAAAAAAGGTTGCTAAACGTTGTAAGTTAAAACGAAGGAGCTGATTAAATGCATGTAACCGGAATGAAATAAAATGTAATTATTATTTTTTTCATTTTTTTTTAAAGTACATTTATGTCACTGTAATATTGGAAACCAAAAATAAAGAAAGCGTTTTTTCCAATAAACCTCGGGAAAGTGGTGTGGGAAAGGGTTAACTATCAACAACAAACACAGTGTTTTGAAATAACAATAATCATAAAAGGAAAAAAAAAAAGATTGAAATATAATACATTTTCAGTCGATTTTTTTTGTTTTTGGACTCCCAGGATTCAGGGGGAAAAAAATCCATATACACCTTAACCTCTCGGATGCCGAGTGGAATTCAGAAGAGAGACTAACTAGCCAATGTTCCCCTCTCTCCTCGCTCCTATAATGTTATGCATAAAAAAAAGGAACACTTACCGAACCTTTTTGTGGATTCCAGGCGCTTCCAAAAAAAAAAGCCTGCGGGCAACGCTGTCCGCTCCCAGAGACGCGCGCGGAAGTTAATATAGAGATACACGGATGGATATGTCCTGCTTTGGCTCTGGGGTTTGGTTGCCTTGCAGTTGGCTTGTTGGAGGGCAGACGGAGTGTTTGGGAACTTGCAGTGCCTGCGTTTCCCTGCTGCCTGTCTGCTGAGTACCTAGTCTCAGCCTCTCAATGTCTCAAGCAGGCTGTTTTCATTAGAGGGGAAGAGGGGAGGGGGGAGTCAGCCCTTAAAAATAATCCCTCCTGCCTTTTCTGTGCATCCTTCTGGATCCAGAGGCGGAGATATTAACCCCGTGCGCTGCCAGAGGCGCCTGAAAGGGGTCAAAAATCCACTTAAAGTTATGTTTCTGGTGCTCTTCCTACATCATCCACAGTGAAATCTAAGTTTTATTACGATTTGTGCGTTTATTTTTGGCGTGTCTGCTGTTGCCGGTGTACGTGGTAGAATACAGGGAATTGTAATGCAAAGGGTGCATGAAAAGTGCTTGATGGGGAATGGCATCACTACCCCGCAGAGCTTACAATCTAAGTGGGATGCTTGGAGACTCACAAAGACGGCGGGTAAAGGAGTAGGTGCAGTAGGTTTGGGGCGTCTGACCTTGATAGTGGGCAAGTGCGTGTGTGTGGGCGTGAGCCCGGGCAACTGGAATGCATCGTTGAGAAGGTGGGTTTTTAGGTGAGGAGAGAAGGTGTAGGCTGGGGGGTCTACATGTAGATTATGCAACAAATGAACAGGCTGCAGTGTAAAGCTGTGCAGAGTATGACCCCTCATTCAGGGGCTTATTCTATGTCAGCCAAAGCTTGCAACGGGGGGAATTTCGCCCGAAAACGTCCTAATCGGCTGATATAGAATAAGTCGCTTCATCTCAATGCAGCGAGAAACAGGGATAAACAACGGTAACTGTGCGTTAACCATTATTCACTTGGGCTCTTATCCTGCCTGCTCATGTTTTTGGGGTGTTTTTTTAATAGGATTTCCACCGGGTTGGGGGAACTTCCAGAGTTGAACCATGTTTTTTTTTTACTTCAGGGACCCCCCTGGTTCTAATCCTATAAAAGAAAGCTCCCTCCAGGGAAATAAAAATGGCCACCAAAACTGGTAAGCATCTGTAGGACGGGGTCTGGAGGTTTTCAATCCCACTTGGCAAGATTGCGGCTTTAACACGTTGTGAAGCTGCTTCCCCCCGTGCCAGAGAAGAGATCTGCTCCTTTCAAACGCATGGGACTCAAATCTTGCCCAGCACGGGGAAGACTGTTTCACTGCGGTGTTGAATAAGAGCCTTGGATGGCCTCCTGGTTTCTTGCCACCCTTAAGTTTCCACACTCCCTTTAAAGTTCATCCGGTGGCAGCGTCTCTCTGGATGTCGCGGCTGAGTGAAACCACGTGGAAACCTTCGCCTCTTAACTCACGTTTTCCACTGGAAAGTTTAACCCGCCGCGTCTGTTCCGAGCCTTCGGAAAAGCTGCACACACAGCGTTTTCTGACCCGGGGGGGTGGGGGGGTGGCCGGGGAGGGAAAGCAACAGTACAAAGCAGACAAGAAGCGTTGCTGGCTTCCTCTGGCTCCCAAGGGGTTAACTCAATGGTGAGCTTCTCCAAGTCCTCAAGGGCCACCAACAGGTCAGGTTTTCAGGACATCTCTGCTTCAGCACAGGTGGCTCAATCACCTGTGGTGAAGCATGGATACCCTTAAAACCTGACCTGTTGGTGGCCCTTGAGGACTGGAGTTCCCTCCCCCGGCCACCCCCCCCAAGGTTTATTCATTGCCACTCGTTAATACCTGAGCAGGTAACGGGGGAGGTTATTTTAATGATGTGTAATAACATGGTGCAGACACTCACATACGAAGCGTTTGACGGGAGAGAAGAACTCCTTGGCCCACCCATTCTCCTGTGGAACGGCTGACCCGATTTGATCTTTGGCTTTCTTTTGAATGTACATGTAGGATAGCCCTATATCTATCCCAAGCGTGGTTGAATTCCCTTACCCTATTAGCCCCTACCACCTCTGCTGGGAGGCTATTCCACGAGTCCACCACCCTTTCAGTGAAGGACTTCCTCGCGTCTCCTGAGCCTCCCAACCTCCAGCTCCAGCCTATGACCTCTTGATCGGAACATGTTTCAATTTAGTCGTCCCTGGCACAAGACCGCTACTTTCTAATAAGGTTTACCGCTGTCCCTAAAGTCTTTGGGGGAAGAGTGGGACCCTCTCCTAATGAGCATAATTACCCCCGATTTCCGTCCGGGACCGTTCCCCAGTGGGATATTCCTGGTAGCCACCGTTCCCCAGTGGGATATTCCTGGTAGCCACCGTTCCCCAGTGGGCTATTCCTGGTAGCCACCGTTCCCCAGTTAATTGGCTGAAAAATGAGATAAAAGCGGGAGTTTCCTGGGAAGGGAAATGAGAACCATGGGATCATTTGGTCTCCGCTCTCCCCAGGGGTCAGGACTCTCCTGATCTTCTAGATATTTGTGTTGACTAAGTTGTGCTGTATTCACAGGCCCGTTGTGCTTCACTCATTGGAAGGCAATCCGTCTTTTGCATTGAGTAATTTACTGGAAGGTAGTCACTTTTGGAGTGAGTCTCACTCATTGGAAGGCAGTCTCTCTTGCAGTGAGTCTCACTCATTGGAATGCAAGCTCGTATCTTTTTTTTGCAGTGAGTATCACCAATGGAAGGCAGTCTCTCTTGCAGTGAGTCTCACTCATTGGAAGGCAGTCTCTCTTGCAGTGTCTCACTCATTGGAAGGCAGTCTCTCTCTTGCAGTGAGTCTCACTCACTGGAAGGCCGTCTCACTCATTGGATGGCAGTCTCGCTTGCAGTGAGTCTCATTCATTGGAAGGCAGTCTCTCTTGCACTGAGTCTCACTCATTGGAAGGCAGTCTCTCTTGCAGTGTCTCCCTCATTGGAAGGCAGTCTCTCTTGCAGTGTGTCTCCCTCATTGGAAGGCAGTCTCTCTTGCACTGAGTCTCACTCATTGGAAGACAGTCTCTCTTGCAGTGTCTCCCTCATTGGAAGGCAGTCTCTCTTGCAGTGTGTCTCCCTCATTGGAAGGCAGTCTCTCTTGCAGTGAGTCTCTCTCATTGGAAGGCAGTCTCTTGCAATGAGTTTCACTCATCGGAAGCTAGTCTCTTTCGCTGTGAGTCTCAATCAGGTTGTGACAGTAGGGTAAATATGGCTGCTATTGATAAAGGTTAAGCCGTGCATTACACCTACCTGTCAATAATACAGTGTATTAAGCTAAGTGGTTTCTATATGTTATGTATATCTGTATTATGTATTTGCCTGGTTCCAGGGGTTAACTGTATTGCAGGGGAATTGTTGCAAATCGGTCTGTGACCTTTCCCTTTGCTCAGTTTATGTTGCAAATGTAATGTTGCAGTTCTACCCACCAATCAGGGCCTGGGCATGTAGGCAGCACCTGGCCCCAAATGTTTCCAAGTTATGTGTGAAGTGTATAAAAAGGTGGGGAGGGACACCCCTAGTTAGCTCAAGCTCCAGTACTGGTGGTGATTGCCAGCTGCAGATACAGAGCTCCAGTGCTGGTCTCAGGCCTGACACATAGGCCCTACTGTGCGGGAAGCAGAACAGCGGAAACATGCAAGGAGGTCCCTGCAACTACGCCTGCAGGGTATCCCCAGTTAAGTTTGTGTGTTGTATATGTACTGTTGTGGATATACTTTTCCAATAAATTAATTTGACGAACTGTCGTGTTTCTGTCTGGCGATATTGATCCCTGGTATTAGTCCTGGTCTTTCTTGGTATTCAACATGACGCAATGTGTCAAACAAAATCTCAAACAACGAGCTATGGGTCATATGTAAAAGTCGACCTTCATACGTCCTTCATACCTACCATGCACATTGTGTGAAGGTTTGTGCGACTTCCTAGCACAAACATTGTGAGGCGCAGAAATAATTCTAACATAGAATGCTAATGTAGACCCGGTGTGTGTGTATGAAGCACTTCGATTCTGGGTAACAGGGTTCCCCTGAGTCATAGTGGGTAAATGTAAAGTGTCAGCTCTGCAGCCCACTAATGGCTGCAACCCTGTATTTGTGTTAGAATAGTCTGTGTGTGTCCCGCTAGGTATAAGGGGACCACATGTATAAGTCATTTAACAGAGTTCCCCTCAGTCATATGGGGTAAATGCACAGAAATCATTCTAACATAGAATGTTAATGTAGCCCGGTGTGTGTATGAAGCCCCCCTTCGATTCTGGGTAAAGCAGGTGCGTTTTCACGATGGTCGGGATCAGCTTTCCATGGGCAGGCCTCTCCAAAGCTCCAATTTACAGGCAGACCCTTCATTTCCTGGCGCAGTCGGACTTTAATTTGGGGAACAGCAAATTACAAGAAACTCTGGCCTGAGACGGGATTCGGTGACAACCTGCAGGGGAGGTTAGATTTCAAAGCAGCGCGAGGCACGGTCTGTTATCCATCCGAAATTACATAGCAGTGCACAGGCAACAAAGCCTGTTCAGTGTCAGAATGATGTGCCACGCGATGCCACAAGTTATAATGAATGACCGTAATATATACTCTGTATAAATGCAGTCTGTATGACAGAGATCTATACAGCCACAGACGCCGCAGTATATATATACATATTTTTATTTTTAACTCCTGCACTGGCATGCAATCCGTTGAGCCGGCCTTATAACTGAGCGAGTCGGCCATATAACTGAGCGAGTCGGCCATATAATGTATGCATTATCAGATAGGTAATACCAAAAGGGATACACATACACACCCAGAGATATGTAGATAATACCGTTATACACATACACAACCCAGAGAGGTAATACCGGGATACACATACACCCGCCCAGAGGATGTAATAACCGGTATCCCCATACATCGCCAGAGATTAATACCGGTATATCACATACACGCCCAGAGAGGTAATACCGTATACCACTACACGACCAGAGAGGTAAATCCGGGTTAACACATACACGCCCAGAGAGGTAATACCGGTAATACACCATACACGCCCAAGAGGTAATACGGTATACCACATACACGCCCAGAGAGGTATACCGGTATACACCTACACGCCCAGAAGGTAATTCGGTATACACCTACACGCCCAGAGAGGTAATCATCGGTATAACACATACACGCCCCGAGATGTAATACCGGTATACACATACACGCCAGAGAGGTATCGGTATAGCAACATACACGCCAGAGATGTATACCGGTATACACATACACGCCCAGAAGGTAATACCGGTATACCACATACACGCCCAGAGAGGGCATACCGGTATACACATACACACCCAGAGAGGTATACCTGATCCACAACACACCCTAGAGGTAATACGGTATACACAACACACACCCAGAGAGATTAATACCGTTTAGAACACATACACGCCCAGAGAGGTAATACCGGTATACCACATACACGCCAGAAGGTAACACCGGTATATACATACCCCCCAGAAGGTAATACGGTAATAACACACGTCCCAAGAGGTAATACCGCGATACACATACACGCCCAGAGAGGTAATACCGATATAGCACATACCACGCCCAGAGAGGTATACCGGTATAAAACACAACACGCCAGAGGGTAATACCGGTATACACATACAAACACCCCAGAGAGGTAATACCGGTATACACATACACACCCCAGAGAGTATACCGTAGACACATACACGCCCAGAGAGGTAATACCGAATACACATACACGCCCAGAGATGTAATACCGGTATACACATACAACGCCCAGAGAGGTAATACCGGTATAACACATACACGCCCTGAGGTAATACCGGTATACACATACACCCCAGAGAGGTAATACCGTTATCACATACACGCCAGAGAGTAATACCGTGTATACACATACACGCCCAGAAGGTAATACCGGTATAAACACATACCATGTCCTATTACCTCTAATTTTTTACTGTACACAGTGTCCAAATACAGGACAGTCCGGTTCAATCCTGGACACCTGGCAACCCTATGAAAAGTACACAGTGTCAATTCACGGCCGGCTCTCCTTGAGACCGTGGTCAAGTCCCTTTATCTATTTGTGCCCTAGGCACCAAAGTGAGATTGTAGGCTCGACTGGGCGGGGACACGTCATGCCTGCAAAAACTATGTACAGCCCTTTATACACTGTCAACGGCGTCCCAGACAACACGTTCATCGTTGCACCAATCTCCCTCATTCTCTTTGGTCCTGAAGTTTGAGATCCCGAAAATTCTTATTTTGTAGAGGGGTCACGCATTGCCGGTCAGTGAAGTGTTAACACCACTTTTTCCATATCCTCACTCAGCTTTTTTGCCAAGAGAGAGAGAGAAAATCCTACAGACAGCAGTCACGGGGGTGTAACTGTCTAGATATGGCAGCGGTGGGGACTTCAGGTTCCTAGCATTTGAATTGCAAAGCACACCGGAAATTTGTTCTTATTGAAAGATCACAGAGGATTGCTCCCTGGGGAGATGGGGGTTGTGGGGAAGATCAGGGAAGTTATTTAAATGGCTCGTTCTGTGTTGGACAATACCTGAATGCAATTACTTGGCTGATTCCTGCTGTCCGTGGTGAGGTTGGGGATTATCATGAGGGGTAGCTAAGTTCCCACTCGGAGGCAGTGGCTTTTATTCAATATTACGGAGTACGCAGGAAGGTGGTTCAGGGCCATTAAAGTGTGGGTGGGCTAAAAATTCTCTAGTACCGGGGAAGGATAACCGTCGCTGTATTTGGAGTAAGAGCCAAGTAACTGTTTATAGGGGGGGTGTGGATGGTGGATGATCTCTGGAAATCATAAATGGGAAGATCCGTCGTCACTGCGGACAAGAAATCAGTCTTCATCCGTTAAAATAATTGTCTCGCTCATTGGCAAGTGCCATCTCCTCCATCCGAAGTGAGTCTTACTCCTTGGAAGAGACCCTCATTCACACTCAACCAGTCGCTGATCACTTTTGTTTTCAACCATTGAAATATGAAGTGTTAAAGTTAAATGGAGCTTTCTCCCGGAGCCCGTTATCATGGTATCCTCAGACGCTAGAGATTAAAGGAAATCGTTTTTTTTGTTTTAACACAATAATATAAACAGTCAGGACATGCTCAGGGGAAAAGGAATTAAACGTATTTAGGATTCTTGGGGGGTCACTGACTCCACTTAATGTGAGTCTCTCTCATCTGAAGGTAGCTTCTCCTCAAATGGAGCCCACTCATTTATAAGGCCGGCTCGATCATTTATAAACAGGCCGGCTCGATCATTTTAAAGGCCGGGCGTCGATCATTTATAAAGTGCGCTCGCTCATTATAAAGGCCCGGTCGCTCATTTATAAAGGCCGGCTCGATCATTTATAAAGCCGGCTCGATCATTTATAAAGGGGCGGAGGCGTCGATCATTTATACGAGGCCAGAAAGCTCTGATCAATTGGGATTTACAGGCGGTCGAGAACTCGATCAGTTTATAAAGGGCCGCGGCTGGTCGATCATGTATAAGGTGCAACGGCAACATGCGGGAATGTGGCATTAGATGGCGCGACTCGCTCAGGAAAAAAGAAAGATTTTGTTGAAATTCTAGGGCACAAATACATTCGGCTCGGATTATTGGGCCGGGACTCAGCGTCAGTTTTAATTGCGGCGACTCTGCGGTCAGTTATATAAAAAATAGCCAACGTGAAAAGAAGGCGAAGAGAGCGACAGTCATGATTGATGAAGGTGTGCCGACTCGGTGCAGTCGGTATTATATGTGGTCCGACGTCCCAATCAGAAGGGTTCTTGTGGCCAGGACTCGGCTCAGAAAGGGTGTATCTGGCGGGGCGACGCCGCTCAGTAATATAGGTGCCACTCTAACTCCGTCTTTATACGGGCGGGCTCTTCAAGCTGATTGGCATGCACTAATGGAAAAGAGTTCAGAAATAAAGTTGTACTTGAATACGGGGTAGCTGACGCGTCTAGTTGGCTGTTAGATCTCTTTGCAGGGTGACCGATTCACTTTTATCAGTGAAAAAAAAGTAGTGGGGAGTATACGGTCCTCACAAGGGGAAAAATCATTATAAACGGTGTGGCAGTCGGTCGGTGGCCTACACCAAGTCGGGGTTCTGGGACACTGTGAAGCAGCTTTGTTCAAACTAATTGCCCTGGGGGCTATGTAATTCGGGATGATAGCCGACAGGTGGGCCTCGTTCACTAAGGCTGGCTATTAAGATCGTAGGACGTCCCCTGTTGCAATGGTTGGCCCAGAGAAAGAAAAAAAAAAGATATGTCCCGGGTCGTCACATGCCAGAGTTAATCGGTTGTATGAAAATTGGCTGTTCCCGGGAAGACAATGTAAAAGAAGTGTAGAACAGGCGACTAGCCGCGCAGGAGATGAATGGTCTGGGTGTCCTAAGTAGAATTTGAGCGTTTGGATAGGCGTGGCGCATGGAAAGCAATGATCTCGGGGGGGAAACTTTGTCATAAACGTGAAAAACGGCACCTCTGGGTTACTTACCAAGAAAAAAGCAGAATCGAGTGGTGGGCTTCATACACGAGAAGAGCAGGGGGGGCCGATAGAGCTCACATTAACATTCTATGTTGAGATTATTTCTGTGCATTTACCGTGGCAAGACAGCCAAAGGAGCCATAGACTGAGGGGGGAGATCTCAAATAGTGTAGATTGACTTATGAAAGCATCGTGGTCGCCCTGGTAAATACAGGTTGGCGGTACACACACTAACTATTCTAACCGGGACAAATACAGATCAGTTAATCCGGCCAGGTAAATAGTGAAGTGGGGCTGGGGCAGAGCTGCACTGTGGTACAATTTAACCCCCATTGACTCAGGGTAGAACCCTGTTAGCCGTGGGAAAAAAACGGAAATCGAGTGCTTCCATACACACACACGCGGTAATTCTAACTGTTAGCAGTTAGCCAATTCTATTTATGTGAATTATTGTCTTCGCCCCCGTCAGCAAATGTTTGTGTGCTAGGTACGTCGCACAAACCCTTCACAACAATGCATGGTAGTATGAAGGAACGTATGAAGGTCGACTTTTAATTAACATATGACCCATAGCTCGTTGTTTGAGATTTTGTTTGACACATTGCGTCATGTGAATACAAAAAGACCAGGACTAATACCAGGGATCATAGGGGAAGGGGGAAAAAAAACCGGGGAAAAGTGATCATATCGTCGCCAGAGACAGAAACCGACAGTAATCGTGTCAAAATTAATTTATTGTGACAAAGTAGTCCACAACATACATATACACAAACACGGCAGAACTTAACACGAACTGGGGATACCCGGCAGCGTAGTTGCAGGACCAAAAAAAAAAAAGAGGAGGGGGCTCCTTGCATGTTTAGGGATCCAAGGCTTTTCTGGCTTCGCCGCATCATGGATGGCTCTGATGGTTGTCAAGTCAGGCGCTGAGACCAGCAACTGGAGCTCTGTATCTGCTAGACTGGCAATCACAAAAAAGGAGAGGCCACAACAGTGACTAGGCGTCTTGATGCTAACCTAGGGATAGGTGTTGTCGGCCTCCTCCATGCTTTTATACACGATCCCACAGTAACTGTGTGGAAACATTGGGGCGCAGGTGCTGCACTCACATGAACGCCCGGTGCCACTTAATGTGTGGGTTAGGGGAAGGAACTAGCAACATTACAGGGTTTGTCAAGCATGAACTGAGCACATGGTAAAAATGGGTCACAGAAGGAAAGTACGATTTGTGCAAGGCAAAATGGTCCCGACTTGCAATACTTTAACCCCTGGACCAGGCAAATACATAGGTAAAACGCTATGGGTAGAACATAACATAGGGAAACCACTTAGGGCTGATAATAGACTGTATTATTTGACAGGTATGGTTTAATACTAACAAGCGGGGGCGTTGAAAACCTTTTATCAATAGGCACCATATTAATACCCTAGACTGTCACAACCGTGTTGGGGGACAGGATCAGACGAAGGATGAGACTAATTGCTTCCGAGGTAGTTAAAGTCATGTGCAATAGTGACTGCCGGTGGTCCAGCTGAGAGAACTGCACATGCAAAAAGAAGACTGTCCTTCCATGAGGTGTGAGACACAGCTGGGGTAACAAAAAAATAAGAGACTGGAGCCTTCTCATGAGGAGGAGACACTGGTGCAGAGAGACTGGCTTCCAATTAGTGAACTCGTGGCAGAGCGACTGCCGGTCACAATGAGTGAGACACACTGGGCCGATAAGAAGGACGGGCTTCCAATGAGGGGACAACTGCAAGAGAGACTAAAAAAAGGCCTTTCCATGAGTGAGACATCGATGCGAATAATATACCTGCCTGTGCCAATGAACTGGACGCACTAGGCAAGTATCGAGACTTGCCATCGATCAATGAGTGATGACGTAAAAAACCTTCCAGTTGAGTGAGACTCGCACTGGCAGATAGAGAGACTGGGTCCTTCCGAATAGATGAGGACAACTGGGCAATAGTAGACTGCTTCCAATGTAGTGAGACAATAAGAACACTGGGCAAGATATACGGGCCTAATCGCAACTGGCCACATGATGAACTCAGCGTGCACGAGAGAGACAATAAAAAGCCGTTCCAAGTGGGGTGAGAACTCAGCTGCACGAGAGAGAGGGCTGAAAAAAGGGCCTTCCATGAGTGAGGACGAGCTAAAAAAGTGGCATGAGAGCCTGGGGAATGCTCCCTGCCAATTGAGTGAGTACTCACCAATCAGATCGACTGCCTTTCCTATGTAGATAGAACTCCTCTCAAAAGTGGGCGCGGTAAACCTTCCGTCAATTACTGCAATGGATTGCCAAAAGGTAGCTGATTGCCTTCCAATGAGTGAGAGCCAACGGCCTGTGAATACGCATCGAACTTAGGGCGCGAGGCAAAAAAAACAAATAGTCTAGAAGACACGGAGAGTCTAAAAGACCCCTGTGGTACAGAGACGGAGGAGCCAAATTAGCCCATGGTTTCCATTATCCCGTTCCCAGGAAACGGGTCCCTCGGGCTTTTATCCGTGCATTGTTTTCAGCGCAAATTAACCGTGGTGAAACGGTGGCTACCTAGGAATAGCCCACGTGGGAACGGTGGATATCCACAGGAATCTCCCGCTGGGGCATACGGTTGCGGGTAGCCAGGAATATCGCCACTTGTGAGGACGGGGTAACGCCGGGGAGGGACGGGGGAAATCGGGAAAAGGTGTATTATGGGCATCATTAGTAGAGAATGTCCCACTCTATGCGCCGCGCAGAAAACTTTTACAGGGCGCATGGCTGGATAAACCTTATTAGAAAGGTTAGCGGGTATCTTGTTCGGCAGAAAAGACGAACGTAAATTGAGAATCATTTCCATAGCAAAGATTCGATGGAGTGCTAGAGCTGGGGATGGATTGTAGGGGCTCAGTAACGGCGAGGAAGTCCTTCAACTGAAGGGGTTTGGGTGTACTGCTTGGGAATATCTCGCCAGCAGAGGTAGTTATGGGCTCATGGTGTAATGAATTCAACTCAGGACAGCGTTGGGATAATGATAGTAGGGGTGTCATACCTAGGCATGTTACCGGGATGCAGAAAGAAAGCGCAAGGAGAAGCAAATCGGTCAGGCCGTTCCCATGAGAATAAGGGTGGGGGAGCCTCAGATGATTTCGGAATTCTCTCGCCGTCAAACTAGCTTCGTATGTTAAAAAAAAAAAAGTGTCTGCACCAGTGTTATTACACATCACTTAGGAAATCACCCTCACCGCTTGTACCTGACTCAGGGGGTATGTTACGAGTGGCAATTATAAACTTGGGGGGGAGGGGTGCTAGGGGAGCAGCCTGCCAGTCCTCAAGGGACCACCAACAGAGTTCATGAGTTTTCAGATATGCCCGGCTTCAGCACAGTTGATGGAGCTCATCACCTAGGTGCTGGAAATGCGCAGGGATTATCCTGAACACTGACCGTGTTTGGTGGCCCTTGAGGACTTGGATGGAAAGTGCTGCAGCGGCAGTATGGGTATATTTTACCCCGGGGGGAAAAAAAAATTGGGGAGGCGGGGGCGGCAGATTAAGGCCAGCAAGCGCTCTTGTCTACTTGTACGGGTGTTTCTGTTCCGTCCCGGGCAAAAACTTCAGCACCGGCAACGGGAGGGTCCCGCGGGGCCCCCGGAGTCAAAAACGCTGTGTGAATGCGAGCGTTTTCCGCAGGCATCGGGAACAGGGACTCGATGCTGGTTAGAGGAGGACTTTCCAGTGGAAAACTTGGGTGATTTAAGAGGGGCTAAGTTAAGTTTTCCACACGGGGTTTCAGGCTCGAAGCCGGCGAAGGACATAACCAGGGGAGAGAACTGCTGCCGAAAGACGAAGAAAACCAGAGAAAGAGTCTAACTTTAAAAAGAAAAAGAAGGAGTAGTTGGAAGACTTAAAGGGTTGGGCAGCTAAAAAGCATCGCAGACAGTTCCATGCCAAGGCTGCGCTTCTTCAACACCGCAGTGAAACAGTCTTCCGCTCGTTCTGGTGGGAAAAAAGGAACAAGATTTGGTCGGCCATGGCGTTTGTAAAGTGTAGGCAAAATCATCGTTCTCGGGCACATGGTGGAATGTTCGAGGGCTAGTCAGGTGCACACAACGTGTTGGTAAAAAGGCGCAATCGTTGCCAATTTGGATTAAAACCTCCATCCCAAAACACGTACTCTACAGATGCTTAACCAGTTTTGGTATAGCAGCCGTGTTATATGTGTCCTGGAGGAGGAGCTTTCTAGTTTATAGTATTAAAACATGGTGGGTGTCAGGCTGAGTAAAAAAAAACATGTTCAAGCAACAAAAGTGAGAGGGTTCCCCAGAACAACGCCGGTAGAGGAAGTCCGTATAAAAAAAACACCGCCGAAAACATGATACAGGCGGATATGGAAGAGCCCAAGTGAGATAATGGTTAAGGCGAGGGCACAGGGTTAACTCGTTGTTTATGCCCTGCGTTTCTCGCTGCAGGGGGTTGTGCTATAAGCGGACTTATTCTGCTAGCACAGGGCCGATTAGGACTTTTTCAAAAAAAAGGGCGAAGGTCGGGACAAACAATTCCCGGGGAACCCGTTGCAAGCTTTGGGCTGACATAGCGGGGGAAAATAAGCCCCAATGACTGAGGTGGAAATCATACTGCGGGCGTCAAACTTTGCCAAAGGGAAAAACATGTAGAACAGGGAGACTGGGGAAAGCAGCTCATATATATCATTTGTTTCATAAGTGGCTGACATGTAGACCCGGCCAGCGCGGTTGACAACCTTGCTCGAAGCTCCGTCACCTAGAACCAACCGCACCTTCTCAACGATGCATTCCAGTTGCCGGGCTCACGACCGTCACAAGTGAGAAAAAAAAGGCGGATCACGGGCACTTTGCGGCACAATATCAGGGTCAGGAACCCCAACGCTACTGCACCCTACTGGGGGGGAAAAAAAGGGGGGGGAGTCCTTTGCCCCACCCGTCTTGTTAGTGTCTACCAAGGCAATCCCGACTAATAGACATTTCAGGCTGCTGCGGGGTAGTGAGTGCGCAATCCGCCACACACTTTTCCATGCAGCCCTATTGCATGACAATTCCGCTGATTCTACGCAACTTACAGCCGGCGAGACGGGGAAAAAAAGTCATGACACGGTGCAAAAATAAAGGCGCACAAATCGTAATAAAACTGTAGATTTCACTGTGGATATATTAGGAAGAGCACCGAGAGAGACAATGAACTTAGATTGGTATTTTTGACTCCCTTTGCGGGCTGTCCTCTGACAGCGTTCAGCAAAACACGAGGGTTAATATCGGCAGCAATCACTCGCTGCATGATCCGAGAAGGGGAATGGCACAAAATAAACGAGGCATAGAAGATTATTTGTTAAGGTCTAATGACATCCGGGTCGCAAGGAAAACCGCCCCCTCCCCGCTCTTCCCGCTCGTCATAACACAAAACTGCTTCGATGAGCCTTGAATGGATGGCTGAGAAAAACTGGGAGTGTAGCTCGCAGACATGGCAAGTTCAGGGTAGGCGATGACTCAGGCACTGCAAGTTCGGCGCCAAACACTCGCTGTCTGCCGTCCAACACTAACCAAACTTGGCAAAGGGGGCAACCACAAGGGAGGAAAAAAAAGTGGGGACTCAATAACCCCTGATATCCAAAGTCAGTAGGGGGAGGGGAGGGGAAACTGTACATAATCGCCTACCGTTATCTCTATATTAAACTGGTCCGCAGCGTGCGATCTCTGTGGAGTCTGAACAGTCGTTTGCCGCGCAGAGGTTTTTTTTTGTGAAGCGGGAGCCTGGAAGTCCACAAAAAGGTTCGGTAAGGTGTTCGCTGGTTCTGTTTATGCACTAACATTATATGAGCGGAGAGAGGGGTGGAACAGTTGGCTAGTTAGTCTCTCTTCTGAATTCCAACTCGTGAGGAAGGGAACGGATGCCAGAGGTTAAGGTGTATATGGATTTTTTCCTCCTTCCCTTAATCCGGTGAGTGCCAAAACACAAAAGCAAAGTCGACTGGAAAGTGTATTGATATTTCAAATTTTTTTTTTTTTTTCTCTTTCTTATATTATTGTTATAATGCAAGAACAAACTGGTGTTTGTTGTTGAGTTAAAGTAGTAATCCAACCTTTCCCCCACGGCCACTTGTCCCGGTGCGATGTTTGAGTTGGAAAAAACCTTCTTTATTTTATGGGTTTCCAATAGTTACAGGTTGACATAGAATGTACATATGTACAAAAAAATGGACAAGAAATATGCATATACATTTTATGTTCAGATTCCGGTTATCATGCTTTAATTCACTCCTGCTCGTTTTCGTTTTAACTTAGAAAACTTGTTAGAGCAACTTTTTATTGTGTGAATCACCTTAAAATTCCATGAGGCTGGCCCGTCTCTAGCCAAGAGAAAACCGGACACGCGTTCTTGTGAACGGCGGAATAAAGGTATCCTATCCTACGGTACCCGCCATACTCGTTGGCGAGCCGAGAACAAAGCAGGGCTCACGACCGCAGTGGGGGCTGACGTTACCGCCTGTTGGCCTGGGTTAAAATCTAAGAAGGTCCGCATAAAAACGGGAGGAGAAAGATAAAAAAGCGTAAGTTACTCTTTGCTTGTTGGGGGCATAGCGGGCACGGGGCATATCCTCTCATGTGGGCGTCAGTACCAGTGAGGTCGTCTAATGCTGCTAAAATATTGCTCTAGCGGCGTGGAGTTCTTAGTTATGTGGTAGTTAGCTTTGTCCGGGCACGAACATAAAGATAAGTTTCGCATCTTTCTTGGTTGGGATATTGGCGTCGTGTGCTAATATTTTCAATTTGGCAGGCAATAAGACGGTAGAGTTAAAGTGTGGCAGATTAAGGCTTAGAAAGTTTGTCGGTTCTTGCGTCTCTTCCTAGGGGGTTCCTCCCGGGGTCCAATGGTGCGGCTCGCAAGGATGTTTAAGGACGAAAGAGTTCTGCCTCAAATCTGGCTGCGGTTGTGAAGCAGGGGCCCGAGACCGATAGATTCTAGGGGGGAACAAAATGTAGGCCCCGGTTCTGTGGGGGTACGGTGTGGTTAATTGTATGTGATACAACAAAGAGGTCATGAAAAAAAGACCGCCGGCAGTCGGGGTATCGTGCGCTTAAAAACGTTGGATGAGTCAAGGTGAAGGAAGGGATATGAGTCTTGCTTGGGCGTGGCATAGAGTATGACCTGGTTCAAAAATATAGTAGAGATGTTTGGGGATAAACATACACACCCAGAGAGGTAATACCGGATCACACATAACACAACCCAGGGGAGAGGTAATACCGGTATACACATCACGCCCAGAGAGGTAATACCGGATAACATCACGCCAGAGAGAGGTAACACGGTATACACATACACGCCCAAAGAGAGGTAATACCGGTATACACATACACGCCCAGAGAGGGTAATACCGGTATACACATACACGCCCAGAATGACAGAGAGAGGTAATACCGATATACACATACACCCCAGAGAGGTAATACCGGTATACACATACAGCCCAGAGAGGTAATACCGGTATACACATACACGCCCAGAGAGGTAATACCGGTATAACACATACACACCCAGAGAGGTAATACGGGATACACATACACGCCAGAGAGGTAATACCGATATACACAACACGCCCAGAGAGGTATTACCGGTATAACATACACGCCAGAGAGGTAATACAGGTAGAAACACATACACGCCCAGAGGTATACCGGTATACACATACCGCCAGAGGTAATACGTATACACATACACGCCAAGAAGTTAATACCGGTTACCACACACCCAGAGAGGTAATACCGGTATACAATACATGTCCGATTACCTCTAATTTTTACTGTACACAGTGTCCAAATACAGGCAGTCCGGTTCAATCTGGACATGGAACCATGAAAAGTAACAGTGTCAATTGCACGGCGGCTTCCTTGAGACCGTGGTCAAGTCCCTTTATCTATTTGTGCCCTAGGCACCAAAGTGAGATTGTAGGCTCGACGGGCGGGGACACGTCATGCCTGCAAAAACATGTACAGCCCTTTATACAGTCAACGCGGTCCCAGACAACACGTTCATCTTAGCACCTCTCCCTCATTCTCTTTGGTCCTGAAGTTTTGAGATCCCGAAAAGGCTTTATTTGTAGAGGGGTCACGCATTGCCGGCAGTGAAGTGTTAACGCCACTTTTTCCATTGGATCCACAGTTTTTTTGCCAGAGAGAGAGAGAGAAATCCTACAGACAGCAGTCACGGGGTGAGTAACTGTCTAGATATGGCAGCGTGGGGATTCCAGGTTCCTAGCATTTGAATTGCAAAGCCACACCGGAAATTGTTCTTATTGAAGATACACAGAGAGATGCTCCCTGGGGAGATGGGGGGTGGGGGGGAAGGATCAGGGAAGTTATTTAAATGGCTCGTTCTGTGTTGGACATACTGAAATGCAATTACGTTGGCTGGATTCCTGCTGTCCGGTGTGAGGGTTGGGGATGATCATGAGGGGTAGCTAAGTCCCACTCGGAGGCAGTGGCTTTTAGTCAATATTACGGAGCAGGCAGGAGAAGGGTTCAGGGCCATTTAAATGGTTGGGGGCTAAAAATTCTCTAGTACCGGGAAGGCAACGTCGCTGTATTTGGAGTAAGAGCCAAGTAACTGTTATAGGGGGGGGGGATGTGATATCTCGGTCATTGGGAAGTCACCGTACTCACAAGGAGCTTCAGTCCTCTCAAAGGGGAACACGTTTAAAATAATGTCTCGCTCATTGGCAAGGCCATCTCCTCCATCCGAAGTGAGTCTTACTCCGTTGGAAGAGCCTCATTCACACTCAACCAGCGCTGATCACTTTTGTTTTCACCATTGAAATATGAAGTGTTCAAGAGGTTAAAATGGAGCTTTCCCCGGAGCCCAGTTATCATGGTATCCTCAGAACGCTAGAGATTAAAGGAAAGTGTTTTTTTTTTTTTAACAAACAATATAAAACAGCAGGACATGCTCAGGGGAAAAGGAATTAAACTGATTTAGGATTCTTGGGGGGTCACTGACTCCACTTATGTGAGTCTCTCTCATCTGGAAGGTATCTTCTCTCAAATGATGAGCCTCACTCATTTAAAAGGCCGGCTCGATCATTTAAAGGCGGCTCGATCATTTATAAAGGCCGGCTCGATCATTTATAAAGGCCGGCTTCATTATAAAGGCCGTGATCATTTATAAAGGCCGGCTCGATCATTTATAAAGGCCGGCTCGATCATTTATAAAGGCCGGCTCGATCATTTATAAGCAGGCTTACGAAGTTTAGGTCCGCTCGATATTTATAAAGCCGGCTCGATCATTTAAAAGGCCGGCTCGCTCAGTTATTATGGCGGCCTCGCTCAGTTATATGGCGACCGACTCATTATATGGCGACTCACGCTAGTTATTGGCCGATCGCCTAGTTATATGGCCGACTCGCTCAGTTATATGGCCGACTCGCTCAGTTATATGGCCGACTCGCTCATTATTATGCCGATCGCTCAGTTAGTATGTGTATACCGGTATTACCTCTCTGGGCGTGTATGTGTATACCGGTATTACCTCTCTGGGTGTGTATGTGTATACCGGTATTACCTCTCTGGGTGTGTATGTATATACCGGTATTACCTCTCTGGACATGTATGTGTATACCGGTATTACCTCTCTGGGCGTGTATGTATATACCGGTATTACATCTCTGGGCGTGTATGTGTATCCCGGTATTACCTCTCTGGGCGTGTATGTGTATACCGGTATTACCTCTCTGGGTGTGTATGTGTATACCGGTATTACCTCTCTGGGCGTGTATGTGTATCCCGGTATTACCTCTCTGGGTGTGTATGTGTATACCGATATTACCTCTCTGGACATAGTGACCTGATCGGCTTGGGGGGCCCTGGGATTTCCCTGAGCGGGGAGAGAGCAGGGTTGTTGCTAGGGGGCTGGGCAGCTTCCTCCATCCTGATGGGCTGTTGGTGGGTAATGCAGCCAATCAGGTGGAGGTGTCAGGAGCCTGGGGGTGGGCACAAGGAGAGGAGGAAACAGCATGGAGCGGAGAGAGATGAGAGGGAGGTCATCATTGTGTCCAGTATTTTTGGAAAAGTCAACTCCAAAGGCAGGGACGTTACCACAGAGCGCTTCCTTCAGCGGGTCCGACGCGGAGAGGGAAGATTTTAAAGTCGCAGGTTGCACGGATCGCCATTATTTTTGTACTTCCTTTTTTTTTTTTGCAGCTCTATTCCAACTCTGTCTTTAAATAAAAGTTTGAAATATTTAAGCGAGGTTAAAATGGAGCTCTCCCCAGAGCCCAGTGCGGTCTCAAGGTTACCGTGGTAACCTCAGGAGCTAGAGATTCAGAAAATCATGTTTCTTAACATGAAATAAAACATAAAACAAAAAAAAGAATTAAAGAGTTAAACTCCTTTAGGCTTCAATGTGCATGGAGCCAATATCTTCCTTAGCAAGGAGACGACTTCACAGCACAAGGACCGCTGCATATCCCTTCTAGGCAGATACACAGATACACAAAGGACTTTTATTTATAATTGTAGCCCCCTCTTGGAGGACTATTCGTTTCTGTAAAGGGTTGATTGCCTTAAGGGGTTAACTGTGTGGTCTCACTCAAGTTGCTCCCCGGCCCATCATGTGATTAATAATAATAATAATAATAACAACTTTATTTCATACAGCGCTTTTCTCCCAATGGGACTCAGAGCGCGTCACAATTACAGTATAGCGCGCGGGACGTAGAACATAGGACATTTTAGAGACACAGGTCCCTGCACCTTAGAGCTTACAATCTGTTTTTGGTGCCTGAGGCACAGGGAGATAGAGTGACTTGCCCAAAATCACAAGAAGCTGACACCTTGATGTCAATGTAAGGGTATATATAGCCACCCCTTATGTTCTAGAAGCAGGTTATTCAGAGTTCTGACTGGGGACCTCACTGTGAGTCCCGTGCATAGGTTTGTGTGTTTAGTAATATACATTAAGATGTGTCCTGTCATCCTTTGTTGTTTTCCCGTTAGTAACCTGCCCTTCCTCAGCTAGCGCCTGTTAAAGGAACGGGAAAACTACGTTTGTGGGAGAGAGATGCCAATTGTTGTCGTCTCATAGGGTTGTCCCAACAGCAGTCTGACCGCCACTGTCCTCATAGAGCTGCCCATACTACAGCCTGCGCCCACGTTGGACCTGCCCATCCAGCAGGTTCTCATTGCATCCTAACCTCCCTGCAAGCTGTTTCCACTCCCTCCCTTTCAATGGGTACTTAGGTCATGCACCTTTCCTGAATAGGAGTGGGAGCCACCAGGGGATGAAATCCAAAGTATTATTGATTGCCACGAGTTTTGCCGAGATGCACCGTATGTCAATACATCTGAAGGGTTTTTGACGGCTGTCAATAACGCACCTTTTTGTTTTATAAAAGTTCCTGGCGCCCATGTTTTCCCATAGTGTCATCCAGGCCCAGCGTGCCCCTACCCTGTACAGGTCTGAGAGACTGAGCCCTTCCATTGTACATAACTACGCAGATGTGAGCTCGTCTAGCCAGGCAAGGAGGGTTACACACTGCATTTTGAATTGGGGTCCAGAACCAAGAAAAGGAGGAAATCACATTGGGGAATACGACCCCTACCTCAATCCTGCACCGCGGTGACGGGTTACGGAACACTGTGGTGACTGTGTCACTGAATAACCCACCAAGAAGACGGGTGAAAGCTTGTGATAGTCACCTACAGGGTTTACCCACATAGGCCTAAGCGGGGCGGGGGCCAACCCAAAACCCAAGTTCCATCCAACCCCAACCCTAAAACCGAGAGCATATAGACCTCTACTGGACTCCAAGGGATACTGAGAAGGGTCATTGGTGAACCAAGGGTCTCAAACTCTCTTAAAACGAGGGCATCAGTTAGGAAGCACAAATGGCTTTTTGATGTGGTATAAGGTCAGTCCTAGGGGAACCTTTTCCCATGTTAAGTTGCGTTGTATCTCCTATAATCATTATCCTACTGAATCGTCCCAAAAGGCGCCTGTCCTGGGAAAGACGGAGGCAGCAAAACTGGTTGAACTTCAGTGTTTCTCTTTGATTGGAATTTCCAGCTATTTATTGCAAATAAAAATATCATTTGTGATTACACGTCTGACAGGTCTGCAACTCTGCTTTCCCCCCCATTATCTATTGACGTACATTGCGTCCCCTGCAGCCTGGGATTCTGGGAAATGACATGCAAATGAGCACACAGTGTCAGATCTTTCTTGGCGTTTTCAAATTTTCCATAAACCTACTAGTAACCCCTTCGTTGGATTCCTCTGCAAGGAGTTGTAAGTCCCTCTGGGGTTAAAATGCAGTGGTCAAAAGATTATGGTAATTACGGTAACACTCATTTTCTCATTTAAAATCCCAATTATCACTCCCCACCCCCCCCACCCCATGTACTAACTCTTATTTTCCACTTTTCTAAGAGGGAGATTTTTGTTCCGATTTCTGTTTTAGAGCATAAACGAAGACCAATGAACTTTTTTGCCCAAATGTTTAGAATGTATTCATATCAGATATAAGAACACTGCTTTGGGTGCAATCCCACCCAAAACCAACCTTGAAATGTTTCTCATCCCGCCCCCCCCCCCCCAAACACATCATAAAATGACAGATTTAAGGTTTGCTGAATGAGTCTTCTCCCAGAATCCTGTGCATTCGTGCTCACTCTTTATTGGCTATCTTCCCCCAAGTGAGGGCAGCGTGGTATAAAAGCCTCCCCTGCTCGTCTCTGCCATGTTGCTCTATCCCGGCAGCAGGCATTTTCTCTGCAGGGGTGAAAATTCAGAATAGGACTTTTTTTGTTGTTTTGTTTTTGGGATCTGGGGAGGCATTTGAAAGTCTTGATATTTTAACCTTTAGAGTGCCGGGGTACTCCGGAGGCGATCGCCTGATTCAACTGCCCCCCCCCCCCCCCACCACCCCCGGGTAGCAATCCCCCCCAACCACAACACAGGAGGAAATAAATGGCAAATAAAACCACATCATGCACTCGCAAAGTCTTGTTCTTTTCACTGTCCTCGGCTGCATTAAACCCGCTGGGGTTTGCAGTAGCTAAAAATATCCGGAGAGGAATGCATTCCGGTTTTTGGATGGGAGCCGGGTTCAGATATTGATGGCCATATAATTAAAAAAAAAATTTTTTTTAAACTCTCCCCACTGTTATTATGTTTAACTGCACGTAATTTGAAGCGTCCGTCACGATTCCCAATCTCGTCGGGGGGTGGGGGGGGAGGAAAGGACCATTCTAAGTTGCCTGTCGGTGTATTAACCCTTCGGGCGACGCGTGCGCAGCTGGTAAAGTTACATCGGTGGAAACGTTGCAGGGCTTTCGTCAAAGTCATTTTGACAGTTGCCCCTCCCCTTTTTGATTTGCGCCGTCCAATCAGCATTGAGCTACCCCACTCCCCGCTGTTGTTTTGCCCTTCTCGCTTTTTGGTAGCGCTGAGGTGGTTTCCCAAATCTCCGGTAAATCCGGGCGCATAGCGTGATGTTATATAAAACAGGACTGGACGTTCTGTTCCCCGAGGTGGACGTGGATCCTCATAGCTAATTATACGCGTCTGTGCTACATCTCATTAGCATAGGGTTAATGCCACGTTACTGTAGCACAATGTTGTGTTATCTTCCTATAACGTGACGGTAAGTGTGTCTTAGTGTTACTCCCGTCCAGACCCTGAGATCGGGGTTTAACACAAGTTAAGTTAGTAAGGAGAGAGAATTAACACTATGCTTGTTAAATTATCCCTAACTGTGGCTTTACACCCACCCAGACCCTATAAAAACCCTATATCGGGGTCTGGATGTGAGTAACGCCACGTTTAGGTCTGACCTACCTAACATAACATCCCCGCGTTACCCTTAACGGGCTTTAGCGGATAGGAGAGGTTATGAAAACACATGATTTGCGTATACAGCTCAACCTCCTTATAACGCTGTGCTTGGGGTCCAAAGAATCACATCGCGTTATAAGCGGATCGCGTTAGAAATAATGTACAACTGTACGCATTGTACAATAAAGTATTTAAGACACCAATAATCGTGTTGTAAAGTATTGATAAATACGAAAATTGGGAGCCATGCTTGCATCGCGTTATAAGCGGATTCGCGTTGTAACGGATCGCGTTATAACGGGGTTGAGCTGTAATAGGTTTTAGATCCAGTGTAACATATAAACATACTCCACCTCCTCTTCTATTTGCTCGATACTTCTAAAAAGGGAATAACTCTCTAAATTAGCTGCCCAGTCATGAGTTTCATCCCACCATGTTTCAGTAATGCCTATGATTTTGTACTGCTCCCTTGCAGCTATTAATTCAAGCTCCCCCATTTTATCTGGCAGGCTTTTTGCATTAGCAAGCATGCATTTAAGTTTTTTTTCAGCCTGTACTATTATCTTATCTGCTCCTTCCTTTCTGCGCCAATTGGGTTTCGTCTTTAGAAGTTTTCTAGTATTATCTGTATTTACTATGGGTGTCTCGCTGCTTGTCAAACTCGCACTTGTCCCCATTCTACCTCCATAACCGCTTGTTTCCTCCTCTATTCTATTTAGTTCGTTATCTGTTTCTTTCCCCTCCCCCTCCATCCTAGTTTAAAATTTCCTCCAACCTTTTTAACATTCTCCCCCTAGCACAGAAGATCCCTCTTCAATCCGCCCATAGAATATAGATGGCACCTCTCAGAAAAGGAGTCCCAGTGCTCTAAAAACCCAAACCCCTCCTTTCTGCACCACTTTCTTAGCCATGCATTAACCTCCCGGATCTCTGACTGTCTCCCTGCGGTAGCGCATGGCACTGGTAGTATTTCAGAAAATACTACCTTGGAGGTCCCAGCCTTAAGCTTTTGGCCTAGATCCCTGAAATCATTTTTTAGGACCCTCCATCTTTCTCTAACTTTGTCATTGGTGCTAACATCTACCAAGACTGCCGGGTCAATCCCTGCACCTCCCAACAATCTGTCTACCTGATCCGCAATGTGCCGAACCCGAGCACCCGGGAGACAACAAACTGTTCGGTTCATGCGGTCATGGCAACAGATTGCCCTATCTACCTGCCTAATAATGGAGTCCCCTACCACCACAATCTTTCTTGGTATCTGAGCATCCTGAGTCCCCTCTGTGCTGGAGGAACTATTCCCCTGGCTGCTAGAGGAATCGGTCTCAACCAACCTTGCCACTTCTGCCCTGACACTCCCAATATCTTCACTCAATATAGCAAATCTATTGGGATGGGTCAGCTCAGAAGTGACCTGCCTCTTCCTATTGCCCCTGCTCCCCCTTCTAACTGTCACCCAGCTACCTACCTGCTCCTCACTAACAGCGCCACCATCTGACCACTAGTCGAAGCCAGGGCCTGCTCAGTGAGCACTAAACCCCTTTCAAGATTGTCAATGTCCCTAAATATTGCAAGTTTCCTCTTCAGATCAGCAATCTCTGACTCTAAAGAGACCACCTGCTCAAGCTTCTCACAGCGATATGCTCATTGGAACAGCTAAACCAAGTGCACATACGTGTCAAGATGTGCATTGAGTGGCATTCTCATTCCTGCTCATTATTGCAACTATCAAGTTATAAGTACCAACAATAAACTGTACTTCACTTTACTACTATACCTTGTTTAACCCCTTCCTTGTTCAAACTAATCCTGGTTCTAAATGCACACTTAATACAACCAGCACTTGAAACCAACCAGTCACACTGATCAGGACACGCAACCTCATCATTCGTGAGAAACATCTGTTTAAACATGGAAACACCCCACAACCAGGTGTGTTAAGTTAGCAATCAACTAACCACACCCACTGCGGGCTCAGAAGTGTTTCTTACGCGTGACGCAAATTGCTACCCAGACGTGGCTAATGTTTGGGACGCAGATACAATATCAAAGATTGAGACGCAGAGTTTGATACACCTTATTGCAGGGGTCCTCAAGACCCCCAAACAGGTCAGGTTTTCAGGATATCCCAGCTTCAGCACAGGTGGCTCAATCAGCCACCTGTGCTGCTGCAGGGACTTTTTGAGCCACCTGTGAGGACCCGGGGAGTTGAGAACCCCTTCCCTAGTATAACATGTGTAACCTGGGGACCGTCGCTAAATCAGAAGTTTGCGCACGTTGGGCAAATCTTGAAACAAAAAACGTGACACACTGACGCAGAGACGCAAGATGGAAATGATGCAATATGTTCCAATGATTTATTTCTCCTATGGCGCTGACGGTGTCCACTGCGCTGTACATAGAATTTTGCAGGCACAAGTGTCCCTGCCCTGTAGAGCAGGGGTGCGCAAAGTTTTTGACCTGTGCCCCCCTGCCTCGCAGATCCAGCGTTCGCGCCCCCCTCTCCTACGACCCGGTGTCAAATGACGCTGCGGGTCATGTGATGTCACATCACCTCGCAGCATCACTTGATGCACGTTGCCATGATGATGCATCGCCGAAGAGCTGGCTGGCAGCAGGTAAGGGATGTTACAGAGGCCTCACCAATCCCCTGGCATTTAATTTAAATGCATTTGGGAAGGGTGCTGGGCCTCTGTAACCGCCGCGACCCCCAGTTTGCGCACGCCTGCCGTAGAGCATACAATCTAATTTTGGTGCCTGAGGCACAGGGCGAGAAAGTGACCCTTCCCCAAGGTCACAAGAAGAGGCGACGCTGGGATTCTCCCACTTCAAAGGCAATGTGCACAGTTGTATAAAGACCGTGTGTTCTGTATCCCACCCTGTCAGTTTGCTATCCAGCCCTCTCCCGGGGGTTCACCACGTAATTAAAAGCACTCCCATCACCATAATTAAAGCCGTATCCAATTCTAGTTTTAGCATACTGAACCACAGACGCTGAATTCTCCCCCTCCGGTTTCATGGGCACTATTCTAGCCACGAGAGCCCATCCCTGCCTCGGAGCAGAGAGACGTCTCTCATAGCGAGGCTCTAGTGAGGCCCTCGCAAAGCATTCTGGGAGTCTCTGGCTTTGGCAGCACACACACACACACGTCAGGCTGAATTGTTGATGTTAAACGCAGCATGTAAATACATCCTTAGTAGGCTCAGTCAGCTATAGTTAAGTCTGAGAGCTAGATTAGCTACAGTTTTTCTTCAGTCAACAATAGTTAAGTCTGAGTGTTTGTATATATATATATATATATATATATACACACACAGATAGATAGGTGTGTATGTATATATTATTAATATTGTAATCTAGCTCTCAGACTTAACTATAGCTGACTGAAGAAAAACTGTAGCTGAGGCTGCGGCCTGAGTCCCTGTTCATAATTTACTGGGCCACACGTGGTCTACGCTCAGACGGCAGGAAGAATACAGACACAGTATGGGTAATACAACTACTGTAGTTTACTTATACCTTACAGACACTGGCACCTTGTGATCCTCAGATGAGGATCACTCCACACAGTATACTTGTTACAACACAATCCCTTAGTAGGGTAGCGTAGGTGTGAGTCAGTGTCAGCTGTGTATTTGCCACCCATTCCTGGGTATGTTGGCTTATGATGGTGCCGGCACACTGTGGGAGCTCGTGTTGTACTGAACCGGTTGCGGGCCTGTGCTTCAAAAAGGTGCTTCGGTACCACTGTGTCTTTTATAGCCATTGAGGGTCCCCTCCAGCAGCGCGTGATCGCTTGACCACGTCTGGACCTATAGCTCTCAGCTCTTGTTACCACGTGCCCACGTGCATTCTCAGCAGACCGAAACCGAACCGCTTAGCACTCAGGTCCGCGCAGATCTGATCCAACATGGCCGCCCCCCTACCCTTTTTAAAGGCTCCTCTCCCTCATAGTCTGTCCCTCCTCTTCCACAGCCGTTATGATTGGCTGCTCTCATGTCCATCACAGTCACATGTCCAGAGCACATTGGAGAGAAACCTGCCAAGGGGCAGCGTGACCGTGTGTGAGCTCATCACACAGGGGGGAGGGGGTTACAGCTACATATAGCTTTTATTTGTTTGTACAGCGCTGAGGAATATGTTGGAGCCAATGTGGGAGGGAGGGACAGTAACATATTGTATAACAAAAAGTGTACATGTAAGTTATGACAGACTGAGACAATAGAACTGAGGTCCCTGATCCAAGGAGCTTACAATCTAAATATATATACACACTACAAGGAACGACCCTGCTCCAAAGAGATATGATGGTAAATATGCGTGAGATAAATCAACACATTGTCAGATCAAACTACGATCAGTGTGTTTATTTTTCCATATAACACTGGACGTGTGTGCGTGTGTGCGTGTGTGCGTGTGTACGTGTGTGCGTGTGTCTCACACTCACATTTCCCAGAGAAGCTTTCTCACAACATTCTCATTAATCAGCATAAACATTTCCTTTTCCGTATAAACAAGCAGATATTTGAAGTTGAGCCTAAGAAATGACACACATGGTGCTTGGATTAACAGGAGCCAGCTGGGGGAGAAGGTAGGAGCTGTGGCACGAAGCTTATGTAGGACTCGGCACATTTTGGAACCTGGTTCAAATCCCAGGGCTGGTATTTCCTGATCTTGACACATTAGATGGGAAGCCTTACGGGCTCCTGAGTTGTGTCTGAAAAAGGAGGAAAGTTAGTTGTTTCTATTAATTATTATTTTTTTGCATTGGCGACATTTGTTAAATCACTTTTTTTTTGGGGGGGGGGAAGGAAATAGCGTGAAAATGTGACCCTGGCGTAAAATTGGGACTGTTCATCATCTCCTTAATGCAGGGGGCGCTCAACTCCAGTCCTCAAGAACCCCAACAGGTCAGGTTTTAAGGATATCCCTGCTTCAGCATAGTCTTCGACTGAGCCACTGATTGAGCCGTCTGTGCTGAAGCAGGGATCTCCTGCAAACCTGACCTGTTGGGGGGTATTGAGGACTGGAGTTGAGAACCCCCTGCCTTAATGGATCAAGTTGCTATACAGTTAGCGTGTACCCCCCTTTTCTTACAAGAAGACCAATACGGATAACATTTGTAGCGTTTGCAGATTTAGAGATATTTAACCCCAAAAGGCATGCACACACAAGATATGTTCCCTTCGCTCGTCAGCGTCTTACTTGGATTGTAACCAATGTATGATGTCGTTTATGCTGTATCTGGTTCTAAGGAATTCAAAGCCTGTCCCAAGCCCCCTGGGCACTATTACGCAATATTTCTGCTCTAAAAACTAAAAGGCAAAAGGGGTCTCTCTACAATAAACCTCTTTTCTCTGGGTTTGGTTAGAACAAAAGGTAGTGGCACTCTGGGTTTGTCGATTATAAAGTAGTGATACTTACTACTTACCACGCGTTGATGATTTCGCCTGCTGATCTGCGGCCTGTGGAAATGTTTTTTTACATACAACATGCAGTGTATACAGCTCACAATCCAAAAGATTTTTTTTTCTGTCTTGGGCCGCTGTTCAATATGTGGTGAAGCTGTCTTCCCCTGGCAGGAGAAGATATAAGCTCCATTCAGATGAGTGGGACTGCAATCTTCTCTGGCGTGGGGAAGACGCCCTCAAAATGATATTGATTTTTGGAATAAGAGCCTTGCGATGTAAATGGTTGGTGTTGGATTCTAACGTGTGCAGGGTCGCCCCCTGGTGGATTTAAGGGAACAGTTCAGTGCGTGCAGGTGTACATAGTTTGAAAAAGTTTTTGATGGATATCAATGTATAATGTTAAATGATAAATATACATCTCTGTCTATGCCTGTGAGACAGGAATATATACATATTGTTTTAAATTACTTGATTAATAGTCAACTGATTTTCACAAGAGGAATTGAGCCCAGGACCCTCTGTACATCAGTTCAATGCCCCAAAAACGACACAAATGAAAGGGTTAATTGTTAATCGTTCCAAATATTTATGCTTCTGAATACAGAAAGCGAGCCATGGTTTCCTTTTCCGAAAGGAACTGTGGGGCTGTTTTTTGGGGGGCGCGTTGGGGCGTTCACCCCATCAGTGACAGAGAAGGCAGTCAGGCTATGTTCGGGCCCGCAAGCGGTTAATAATAATTTAAAAAGTTAACTCCGTCCGTAACCCGAAATTCAAGGGACAGTTTAAAAAAACGCAGCAAAAAAAAAACACAATAGAAAGAGGAAGCTTAACGTGGAACGGGAACGGGAATAAAGTCGCAGTTTCCCCCATAATTGTTTTTATTTTGCAAAGGTTTTTTTTTTTTTTTAAACGCTGCTGTACAATAAGGTGGCTGGTTTCCTCCCCGCGCTCACCGATGTTTTATAACCATGTGTCTTTTATTTCCCCCCCCCCCCCTCGCCTTGTGATGTCAACGGGGGGCTTCAAAGACCCTTTTAGAGAATGTCGGCTCCTCTGCTAAGACTCTTTGAAGTCAGCATGGGCAACCACTCTGTGATTTAGTATGGTATCATTCATCATATTTCCTTTACAACCACTGACTGCAATCAGGTAAACATGACATTATGTATGTATGTATGTATGTATGTATGTATGTATGTATGTATATATGTATATATATATCTTTATTTATATAGCGCCATTAATGTACATAGCGCTTCACAGCAGTAATACACGGGACAATCATATAAATAACAATTAATACAAATAACACATAATGGGAAGAAGTGCTTCAGATATAAAAGTGACACATAGGAAAAGGAGTCCCTGCCCCGAAGAGTTTACAATCTAATTGGTAGGTAGGAGGAATGTACAGAGACAGTAGGAAGGTGTTCGGGTAAGTGCGTCTGCAGGGGGCCAAGGTCGATGTATGAGGTGTATAGTATCAGCCACGGAGCTACACATATGCTTCGATAAGGAGGTGTGTTTTAAGGTGGGTCTTTAATGTGGTTAGAGAGGGTGCTAGTCGGGTATTGAGGGGAAGGGCATTCCAGAGGTGCGGGGCAGTCAGTGAGAAAAGTTTTAAGGCAGGAGAGGGCTTTAGATACAAAAGGGGTAGATAGAAGATATCCTTGAGCAGAACGCAAGAGTCGGGATGGTGCATAGCGAGGAAGTAGGGCTGAGATGTAAGGAGGGGCAGAAGAGTGTAAAGCTTTAAAAGTGAGGAGGAGAATTGAGTGTGAGATGCGGGATTTGATCGGAAGCCAGGAGAGTGATTTCAGCAGGGGAGACGCTGAGACAGATCTAGGAAAGAATAGAGTGATTCTAGCACCAGCGTTTAGGATAGATTGTAGGGGAAACATTGTATGTAATAATATTTGAGTGGAATACCACTGTTTTGAGTACCAATAATATACAATATTTATCTAATATTTATCTTATATATGTTTATTCGTGTTATATACGGTGCTGGGCTCAACAGCAATTTGTTTGTTTTTAAACGATGTGGTCTTAAAAAGATATTTTAATTATTGTTCTAATAAATGAAATGTTGACATATTTAAATAATATTACCCACTTGTGAGCATATCCACATGTGTCAGACTGGTCTGCAAACCTGCTATTTCCCATTATCTCTTAGCCTACAGTGCTTCCACTACAGCCAGGGATTCTGGGTAGTGATATGTAAATGAACCCCCACAATGTGTCACTTTTTGCTTCCTGTCCATTTTAAAATGTAATATTATCTTATAAGTGTAACCATGCCATCTGTGGCTACTAGTTTGCTTCCCTCCTGGCAGTACAGTAAGTCCTAGTATAAACAGGCCTTGCCAGTAGTTGATATGGAGTTTGTCCCCTCCTTGGTACTGCACTTGAGTGACAGCGGAAGGCGGTGACATCAGGCCTGGGCATGACCAATCATGAGTCAGACTTGGTGCCCTCCTCCTGGCTGTACTTAAGGGCAGGTACCGTCCAAATTTAGCAGTGCCCACTGCCCACTTGAGGAAGGCAGGTCACACATTAGAAAGGCTGATTATTGGGCATTCTCTAGCCCTCTTCCCTCCGGGGGAGAGTGCGTGTGGACCATACCTCTGGCTCTGCTAGGGAGGCAGGGAAGAGCTAGGACGGCTGTGTGTGCCCTTAGCCTGTATTGACGTCCCGGGACCATCCTTCAGTGGTAGCTGAGAGTTACTGCATCGGGCAAAAGCTTGCCCTGTTACTGTGCTGTACAGAAGAGATAATAAACCGTTCCTGTTGTTATACCTCCTGCCTGGTGCGTGACCTTACTGGGGGGAGAGGTAATCGTGGGAGATCACTTCAGTTCCTGGAGCCCACGGCAGAAGGAGGCGCTGCACTGCTAAAGAGATATGTGGGGTATGAACCCCAGAAGCCTGGTCCTGTGTCCCCACTACCACTGGTAGACAACTCAGACCTTCTGTTACCAGCGGGTATCATGCACCACACGCCCAGTAATGGCCACATCTCCCACCGGGTGTGAGAAACACCGTTACATAAATGTAACACATTTAAATGAGCGCTTGCTTTTGAAGTGCTATTTTCTGTCTTTTTCCCACTGCTGTATTTGCTGTTGAGATGTAGTATAAGAAATGTAGGAATATAATGTAGTGTAGCAGAGTGTTTGTGATGTTCATAGTTCTGTGATCCCTAGGGTGACCAGACGTCACTCTGTCCGACTTTTTGGGGTGCTGTCCCGGTTTTCTATGCTGTTGGCCGCGCATGCGTGATTTCGGCGCTTGCCGGCTGCTCGTGGACACGTCACCCTAGTGATACCCTCACTCAGGGCCAGCTGGGTGTTTGGCCGTGTCCCGGGCAGAGTGAGTGTGGCGGGACCTCTTAACTCCTCTGGACCGGGTATCTCCTCCTGCTGCAACGTATCGCCTTGACAATGCGTCGGCACTTGATGCGCTGGGCCTCTTAACCGCCCTCGCGTCATGTGATGTTGTGTTGTCATAGCGACAGATCGTCACACAGCAGTAGGAGGCGATGCCAGCATTAACATAGGGCCCAGGCACTCTCCCTTGGCAATCACAGTTTAAATCATTAAACGGTGATTAAGGATGTTGGGAAGAGCTCGGGGCCCGGTGCAGTCGCACCGATAGCATCACCATCAAGCCGGCCCGGCGTCTCTGGGGTGGAGCAATTGAGACTAAACTGCAGGAGGTGCCATGTGAACACTCTACTGCAGGCTTTTGGGCCTACTTCATAAAAAAGAAAATTACAAATAAAATAACAAATACGCGCGCTCACTCGAGACGCCCGAGACACACACATACCCCTCTCTCTGCTGTCCACTCCACGCGGTTTCCTCCTCTCCTTGGCTCCATTCTCAGGCTCCTGACACCTCTCTGGCGGCTTGGGGGGCTGCGGGATTTCCCCGAACAGGGAGAGAGCAGGGCTGTTGCTAGTGGGCTGGGCAGCTGCCTCCATCCTGATTGGCTGCTACTGCGAGGTGTCAGGAGCCTGGAGTGGGGCCAAGGAGAGGAGGAAACAGCATGGAGTGGAGAGAGAGGTGTATGTGTCTCGAGTGTGTGTTTGTGGGTCTCGCACTTTTCACTATTGTGTCCAGTATTTTTGGAGAAGCCGCCCAGCAACCCCAGTAACAGCCCTACTCTCTGCTCCGGAAAATCCCGCGGCCCCCTCAGCCGGTCAGGTCACTATGTCCAGAGAGGTAATACCGATATACACATACACACCCAGAGAGGTAATCCCAGTATACACATACACGCCCAGAGAGGTAATACCGGTATACATATACACACCCAGAGAGGTAATACCGGTATACACATACACGTCCAGAGAGGTAATACCGGTATACAAATACACGCCCAGAGAGGTAATACCGGTATACATATACACGCCCAGAGAGGTAATACCGGTATACACATACACACCTAGAGAGGTAATACCGGTATATACATACACACCCAGAGAGGTAATACCGGTATACACATACACGCCCAGAGAGGTAATACCGGTATACACATACACGCCCAGATATAACACATAGACACGCCCAGAGAGGTAATACCGGTATAACACATACACGCCCAGAGAGGTAATACCGGTGATACATATACAACAACGCCCAAGAGGAATACCGGTTACACATACACACCCAGAGGGTAATACCGGTAACATATACACGACCCAGAGAGGTAATATACGGTATATAATACCGGTATACACATACACGCCCAGAGAGGTAATATCGGTATACACATACACGCCCAGAGAGGTAATACCGGTATACACATACACACCCAGAGAGGTAATACCGGTATACACATACACGCCCATAGAGGTAATACCGGTAATAGCACTACAAGCCCATAGATGTAATACCGGTATAACATCACACCCAAGAGGTAATACCGGTATACACATACACGCCCAGAAGTTAATAACCGGTATACCCATACACGCCCAAGAGGTAATACCGGTACACATACACGCCCAGTAGTAATACCGTATACACATACACGCCCGAAGGTAATACCGTTATACAACTACACGCCCAAGAGGTAATACCGGTATACACATACCGCCCAGAGAGGGTAATCACCGGTAATCACATACACTACCCCATAGAGGTAATACCGGTATACACATACACGCCCAGAGAGGTAATACCGGTATACACATACATGTCCAGTATTACCTCTAATTTTTTACTGGACAGAGTGTCCAAATGCAGGACAGTCCGGTTCAACACTAGACACCTGGCGACCCTATCTGTGTCTCGCACCTTTCACCATTCTGTCCAGTATTTTTGGAGAAGCCGCCTGGCACCCCTAATAACAACCGGCTAGAAAAATAAAACGAAAATACGTTCTGAGGATCTGCTTTACATGGAACTCAATATCAAGATGGGGAAATCGTGGGAGAAACATGTATTTTTTTTTTATACAGGAAACAAGCGAAAATAGCACTTTAAAAACAATTCAATCTTTCCAAGTAAACTGATTACACTGATAAGCTGGTAAAAAAAACATATTTTTTGCACAGTACTTGGGACTGAGACTTAAAAAAAAAATTAAAGGAAGGAAGGAATGAGTGATCTAGTTAGAGGGAGGATAGAGGTGTTATAACTTGTATAAATATTTGCCTTTGCCACTGTCAAAATTGATGCAGTAATTCTCATTAGCTGATTCTTAACCCTTTGCTACCAGGGTCAATTCAGCTGATTCACACTTTTTTTTTCCCCCCTCTACAGGTGGAGGCATTTTTAAATCATTTCTTCTAGTTTTCCATGGTAAAACACATTCTTTGTAGAGTTTTTACTATCTTAATCTACAGTCTTTTGGTGATAAGACGGTGACGGTGAAGAGGTAACCAGGCCCACTAATAAAGGTTTACGCCTGTTTGGTTACCTCTGATCCATGTGTTGGGGTTCAGGAGTGTCAGCTTTTGGGCCCAACTGTTGTTAAAAAGCATTACCTGTAATTATGTGACAATAAATAATGTTTGTGTTTTTACCTTTCCAGGGATGCCAGCGAGCAGGGACTGCTGTGGTATCAGTTTCACGGGGGTTTTTTTGAGGAGAAAGTGTTGTCAGAATGTGTCTATCTAGTCAGAGCCAAGAGTTGCTGGATACCCTAAAAATGTACCCGGGAATCATGTCGGAATCCTGGCTGCATGTAGACACATTGTCTCGGTAATATCTCCCCTTGAAAACGCTTGCGCGGCTCACCACTAGGGGTCCCTGCTTCAGCACAGCCCAGAAAGGTAAATTGTGCAAAGGGATGTAAAGTATCCCTGTAACTCTAAGGGGTACCCAGGTTAGGGGGGTTACCCAGTTACTGTACAGGTACTCCAGGGGGGTACTTAAATCATCTATAAGGTTGTGAGGGGACTTTTAAAAGTCCAGCCCTAAGTTTATTGTATAGAGTGTGGGGAATATGGCTAGTAAGAAATAACGTGTAGCTTCTTATTCTATTTCCCATAATCCACAGACTTAGGATATTTTTAGTGTGTACATTTTATTGAACAGCGTGTTTTGAAACATATTCTTGGGCACCATATTATGAGCTGGGACTTTCAGACCGTGCCACTATGTCTACTCATACAGTGGAGATGAAAGCCATAAGGGGATGTCTGTGGTGTCAAGACCATTTTGAACTGGAGGGAAGGACTCAAGTATTCACGTCCTGAGATCAATGGACGCTCTTTGCATTTCTATTGATTCCACCAGACTGGCAAGGAGCCTGGCACCACGGGTGGCATTGAGGGAACCAGGGTCAGAGGTGCCCCTGAAGAAGTTCCCGTGAGGAATGAAACGCGTGTCGGGTGATGTCACGCATGCGTCTATGCGCTAGAGCATTCAGGAGTTAGTTCCTGACTTTCCACGCACACCAAGTCTGTCTCGCATTTAGTAAGCTAAAACTGATATGGGCCGTTTTCAGGAACCCATTAGCTGCAGTCAGACAGTCCAAATCTTACCCTGATGGTAGCCGATGAGAGCAGGCTTTGCACACAGATCTGCTGGTGCAGCTCTTGTCACAGCAGACTTACCCGCAATCGATCCGTGGTGAGTGAGTGCAGTTACTATCACTGCATCAGGTGACAATTCTGGGGTCAGCAGGATCACAAGGGTTGATTATGCCTTACCTGATTCATAAGGGGATATAGGCAGCCTCCTATGTGTACCAACAGCCCATTTAGGGTGTCATCAGTGATGTGGATTCACCCATTAGACAGCTATCTGGGTAATCATCTGTTTGTCCTTGCTGTATGATTTCATCAGCTAACCAAGATATGGGCCACTATAAGGAACCCATTAGCTAGATTAGGAAACTACACTCAATTGGTGTGGAATTTAACAACATACCAATTTCCATAGGTCTGTGTGAATGTATATGCAGTTATTGCTGCATAACCTCATCAGCTACATTGTGGTTACATGGTTGCAACTGTCCACTAGACAGTGTATCTCTCTAAGAAGTTCTTGTAACCAGTGTTCACTATTTACAGCTAACACTTAGTTACCAGGATATAAGTGTTAATTTGTCCAGACAATATACTGTCTGAATATAATTACCACTATCCTAGCATCATTGATTAGCATTTTAGTGGTGAATTAAGATATGGGCCCGTACATAGGAACGCATGATTAGCTGTATTTAGGTAACCTTTGCCTACATATGTGAGAAGCTATCACAGACCAGGCATTCATGGTAATTGGTGTGAGACAGACTAGTGGAAGCGCTAGAAGTGGGTTTTAGTGATTATTCCGTTTACATCATGTGATATTAATAAAATGTATTTATTTTCATATTAGTGGAGTAGAGTGCATCAAGGGGAAGACTGAGCCACTGATTGAGCCATCTATGCTGAAGCAGGGATATCCTTAGAACTTGACCTGTTGGTGGCCCTTGAGGACTGGAGTTGGCCACCCCTGTTTTAATAGGTTAAATATAGGTGATTAATGGTTGTTTTTCTTATCAGGCATGTACAAACACCCTTCATTATTGAAACTTTAAATGTTTCCACGACAAGCAAATGTTGAAGATTTTTTAACATTCTCAATCTGATGTCTTTTGCTGATAAGACTGTTTGCCACCCCCGCCGATCTGCAGCTACCTTTGTTTTCGTTTTTCTTTTATTCTGTATGGAAAGAAATGACGACGCTGACATTAGTCGAACAGAGAAGAAGGACAGCGCTGAGGAGCACTAATTCCCCCAGGCCTAAAGAAATGGAAAAACACACCTTCTTTTCACATGATACAAAGTAAAACAGTTTAATGGGGGGGGTTATTTTTTGTTTTGGGGGGGGAGTATTTTTTTTTACATTTGTTCAATGAAAAGGCTTACACCTCACACCCTGCTAAGACCTGAATGAAAAGCAATTGACATCACAAAGGGTGTTTAAAAAGAATACACTGTTATTTAAAGATTGGGACGCCTGGCAGTTTTGGTCTGAATATTGGGGACCAGGAGGAACAGGTAGGGGGAAGTTTTGGGGAGGGGGGCGGGGGGGATGTTGGAATTATTAACCCTTCAGCTGTCAGAGGAGCCAGCAACACATTGCAGAGAATTATCACTCCGGCTCACATCCAGGGAGAAATCTGATTGCCAATTCTTGGAGTCAGGAAGGAATGTATTTTCCCCTTATGAGATATCATTGGATAATATTTCACTGGGGTTTTTGTTTGCCTTCCTCTGGATTTATATACTGTAAGTACGGAAATAGGATAAAGTATCTGTCGCCTAAATTTAGCATAGGTTGAACTTGATGGACGCATGTCTGTTTTCAACCTCATCTACTATGTAACTACTGTATGTAACTATGTACCTACTGTATGTAACTATGTACCTACTGTATGTAACTACTGTATGTAACTATGTACCTACTATATGTAACTATGAACCTACTGTATGTAACTATGTAATTACTGTATGTAACCATTGTATGTAACTATGTGTAACTATATATCTTCTGTATGTAACTATGTAACTACTGTGTGTACCTATGTAACTATAAGGGGACATTGTGAGCCCGGATTTACTGGAGCTTTGTGGGTCTCGGCTTACAGGGCAACTTTGAGTTAAAGATCCCAACACAACCAACATATACTTTGCATTGTAAAAACACTTAGAACCATGTCTACTAAGCAGTCTTCTTAGACACCGTGCGGCGCTGGATGATCCCTTACTGTCCATTCAAGTCAATGTCCTGTAAGGTGTCTTATGGCCGAAGACTGCTTAGCAGACATGGCCTTCACTTTGGTAACACCACTTTTCACATTTTAGGACAGCCTCAAGGTGCAGTCCCTGGTACGTATTGGTGGTTTCCCTGGTACCTGTTACTGTTGTTTTCCCCCCTTGTGCTTATTCTCCTTTGCTACCTGAAGATATCTGCCTCCAAAATCAGAAACTTTTGACTGAAATCAAGCTGGCGGCCATTTTCCCCATAGCAGTCACAGGGAGGATGCTTGAGTGACAGGTGCTTATTTTAGCATTTCTAATGATTGAAAAGGAAGGGAAAACCCCCAGAACGCCGTATATTTTACAAGTACTTTTACGGTAAGGGAATGCAAACATGCTTTGGCTAGGCTTGCCTTAGGCCAGGGGCGCTCAACTCCAGCCCCCCCCCACCCGACAGGTCAGGTGTTCAGGATATCCCAGCTTCAGCACAGGTGGCTCAATCAGAGGCTCAGTCGAAGATTGAACCCCTGAGTCACCTGTGCTGACGCAGGGACTGATTGAGCCACCTGTGCTGAAGCAGGGACTGATTTCAGCCACCTGTACTGAAGCTGGGGTATCCTGAAAACCTGACCTTTTGAGGGGGCTTGTGGACTGGAGTTGAGAACCTCTGCCTTAGTCTATCCTAAAGCCGAAAGAAAGCCAAGAATTAAATAGGGTCTGCGGCTTACAGCAGATAGGGAAACGAGCAGACGCGGTCAGTCATCTGTTCTTTATCGGTCGTCAAACTCTGTTTTTCTGTTACTTCAATGTTGCTACATGGGACTGCTACTTTGAAGGAGTGTGTATTACCCCCCCCCTCCACACCCCCAGACCTAGGGTTGCTAGGGGGCGTCTCCTAAAATACTAGACACAATGGTGACACACACACACATACACCTCCATGCTGTTTCCTCCTCTCCTTGGCCCAACCCTCAGGCTCCTGACACCTCCTGGGTAATGCAACCAATCAGGGTGGAGGAAGCTGCCCAGCCCCCTAGAAGTAGCCATGCTCTCTCCCCGCTCAGGGAAATCCCGCAGTCCCAAGCCGGTCAGGTCACTATGTCCAGAGAGGTAATACCGGTATACACATACATGTCCAGAGAGGTAATACCGGTATACACATACATGTCCAGAGAGGTAATACCAGTATACATATACATGTCCAGAGAGGTAATACCGGAATACACACACATGACACGTGCAGTATTACCTCTCATTTTTTACTGGACACAGTGTCCAAATACAGGACAGTCCTGTTCAATACTGGACTCCTGGCAACCCTACGCAGACCCCAAAACCTCACTGCAAAAATCACAGCCAACGGTATCACCAATGATACCATGCTCTTCTTCAGCTAGTTTCCCAAAGGGCCTGGATTGGAAAAAGCATATCGGGGCCAGAACTGCTGTTATTGTATGTACAGGCGGCCCTCGCTTATCCGCCGGAATCCGTCCCGCAAACCGCCAGCGGATATCGGACCGTCGGATTGCGGGTCCATGTTAATCCGCGGAGGATAAGCGTTTCCGACGTCGGATAATGCGTCCGGCGGACTGCATTGTGCGCGGCGTCGGATAAGCCGTTAGACGGGGAGTGGACCGCCGGATACCGAAGACCACCTATACTGTATATAGTCTAAAGACTTTAACATTTCCATACTTCAACATCCGATACGCGTTTATAACATCTGCACCATATCTGCTGATCAAAAGATGATTATTAGGATTTGTAGCAAAGCAATTGATGATTATCCTACACTTTTATATCTTGCTATAGTATACTTTGCTTGATGGGGTCTTTGCTATTGCTACCCTATGACTCACTGTGCTATGCAGAGTCGGGATGTGCCAATTCTAACTTATTTTGATGCTACTTTGATTCTTGGTCTAGATTACAAATGGATTTCTTTTTGCATAAATATAATCGTTCATTCATTTTTCAGTGGCCGATCCATTATACTTATTTTCCATATCTGTCTATCCTCTTATAGTTAGCTGCCTGAGCCACTCCGACGCAATCAGCAGGGAGCAGAAAGTCTGGGGTGGGACTGCATGGCCATTCGGGGACCAGATTTGGTCTGTGCGCCACAAGTCACTCGCTCATTCTGCGTCTCTTTGCAACGATGTATCAAAGCGCTTTTTGCTCCAGTTTTTGCTCCACTTGCGCCCGTGAGCATCTTGGGGAGGGGGTAATAGGACGCATTAGGGGAGGAGAGAGACAGAGTAATATTATAATGAGACGCAGCGAACGCTGCTCCCATAACTGATAGTTTTCCCCCGCTCTTAACGTCAAATAAGTCCGCCGGTTCTGAGGTGGCGTTAACCTCCTGAAAGTTAAGTGTCACATGGGAGAGGCGAGATTAACAAGCTTCATGCGTTTGTTACGGGTGCAGACAAACGCACGAAAGTGTCTCTCTCTCTCTCACCCTCCTTCTCCTCCTCTGTCTCCCAACACAGTGACGTCACACAGATATATAAAGGAGCTACAGGACATCAAACCCCTCCCAAGATTCAGATTATAACATTTACAAACCAAATTAAAAAAAACTATTTAAAAAATACTTGACGTTCAACTTAAAATAAACCAAAGAAAGTCTCCCAGATGTGACTTGTTAACCAGGTCACTGCTATTGGGTTATTTTGGTGCAGGTACGTGGAAATGGAAAGTTCCATGAACAGTTCCTCAGAGTTGGTTGTCCTAGTGATCGGGCAGAAAGCTATTGAGGGTGGTGTTGTCACCATCGCTGTCCTCCACGTTGGCAGCAAATGTTTTCAACGCGGTAGTCTTGAGTTTGCTCTTGGCGACTAAAAGGTCGCTCTCGGGCAGGAGAGTTGAGATGCACATCATCTCCGTGTGGTTCTGCTGCTGTCGCTTGTAGTGGTTCTTTGATGTGGAGAGTTTGGCCGCAAGTACAATGGTGCAAATAATAAAGATGGCGCACAAGATGCCCAGGATCAAGATAGCCAGCATGCACTGATTCATGATGGATTGGAGGTGGATCGGATGCTCTATGGATGCTGTCATGTATGCCACTGCCATGGTAGAGTTGGATATTGTGGACGGGTCTGGCGTGGTTCCAGTGGGGGCATCAAGCCCAGTTGTGGAACCCGTTAAAGTCAATGTGGATGGAGATTGGGGATTACTGGAAGATTCAGAAGGTATAGCAGATGTAGCATCTTCCATCACATGACTTGTGCCACTCTTTGGGCTGTTAGTGGATTGGTTAACTGTCATGAGGATGTTGCCATCACTGCTACTTGTTACTTCTTTGAACCCTTCAGTTGTGTTCACGGTTACTTCAGGAGAGCTGCTGGTACTCAGAGTGGAGAGAAGCTCTGGAGAACCCGTGGACTTGTTTGTGTGTGGTCCTTCGGTACCTTCTTCTATCAATGAGTTACTGGAATCAGTGTGAGACAGAGGTGTTGTTTCATCCTCGGTCAGTTGTTGAGCGGCTTCTGGGGTGCTTTGAGAATGCAGTTTATGTTCATATATAGGAGTGGTTTCATCTTCAATCAGTAGATGTGTGCTGTGTGGAATACTTGAACTAAGTGATGTTACACTCTCCTCTGTGGTGGAAGGTAGAGGGATAATATGTGAGGTGGCCTCAGATGGACGATCCAATGGGGACTCTCCAGTAGTTGCCTCCATAAGTGTATCACTAATGGTTGCGCTGCTAACCTCCGGCATGGCATCAACAGACATGCTTGTATCTTCCCGCTTCATGCGCACCAATCTGGGGGAACCCTGCTCCAGATTGTCCAGTGTCTCCCATTCCCACTGGGTGGCTTTGCCAGGCGGAGAACTGTTTGGGTCATCCAAGGGCGCACCATTTAGAGTTGTCAAATGTGCTGGATCCAGAACTGGCAGCTTGTAGCCAAGCACTGGAAGGAGAAATAGGTGGAGCAGTAGGAGAGTGATCCAACGAGACCCCATTTTGCCTGTGACATTGAAGATAAAGGTCGATTAATACACCGTGCTCTCAGTAACACTTCTCAAGGAGATTAAAAGACCGAGATCAAAGACGCTCTAAGGCATTGATGGGAAACATTAGCCAACTAGGGGACCACAAACATACCGATGATATATCCCTAAATGTTGGATATCTCTATACCAGTGTCACAAAGTAAAACACTATGGGCCCATCTACTAAGCAGCGTTAAGCCATAAAGCTTCAAATGAATGGCCCATAATGGGTGTATGGCGTAGCACTGCTAAGTAAATAAAGCCCGAAGGGAGGAAATGTATAAATGACTTTTACGCTAAATGGGGGAGTTGCTACTTTTAAATGATGCCAAGGCCCTGATTTAATATGCAGTGATAATCCCATGGTGGTGACCATTGGTCCCATTGATTTGAATGGAGCTTAGCTCTTCCCCCAGCACAGGGAAGCCTCTTCACATTGCACACATTGGTGTTTGGGAGGGACCTTTTCATCCTTTCACCAATGTATCAAGGTTATTATCACCCCCTGTCTTGCATCAGCTCGCAATTCAGGGAGTGTCAATACGAGGAATTGGACGCCAACATTATAACGGGATGTATTCAATTACGCACTATTTGTGTTACAGTTTTACATACTCTTGGTAACAAAGCTCTATCCTGGATCTCCTCTTACCTCTCCCATCGTACTTTCAGTGTCTGTTTTGCTAACACCTCCTTCTCCTCTATCAATGTCTCTGTGGGGGTACCCCAGGGCTCTGTCCTGGGACCTCTTCTCTTTTCACACTCTCTCTAGGTGACCTTATCACATCTATAGGGTTCAAATATCACCTCTATGCTGATGACACACAAATTTACTTCTGAACCCCCGACCTTACACCTGCTGTACAGACCAAAGTTTCTGAATGTCTCTCTGCTATATCATCCTGGATAAAAAACGGAGCTCCTCATACTTCCTCCCAAACCTGGCCCTACTACCCCTTCTACATTACTGTTGGAACTACGATCATACACCCAGTAGCCCAAGCACGCTGCCTAGGGGTCACACTCGACTCCCTCAAATTCTTCTCTCACATACATAATGTAGCAAAACCTGTCGTTTTTACCTCCGCTTCATTGCAAAGATACGCCCTTTCCCCTGTCCCTCTACTGCTAAAACTCTGACACAGGCCCTCATTCTCTCCCATCTTGATTACTGTAACCTCCTGCTGTCCGGCCTTCCCGCCTCTCACCTGTCTCCCCTACAATCTATCCTAAACGCTGCTGCCAGAATCACTCTACTCTTTCCTAAATCTGTCTCCGCATCTCCCCTCCTGAAATCCCTCTCCTGGCTTCCGATCAAATCCCGTATCTCACACTCAATTCTCCTCCTCACTTTTAAAGCTTTACACTCTTCTGCTCCTCCTTACATCTCAGCCCTAATTTCTCGCTATGCACCATCCCGACTCTTACGTTCTGCTCAAGGATGTCTTCTTTCTACCCCCTTTGTATCTAAAGCCCTCTCCCGCCTTAAACCTTTCTCACTGACTGCCCCACACCTCTGGAATGCCCTTCCCCTCAGTACCCGACTAGCACCCTCTCTATCCACCTTTAAGACTCATCTTAAAACACAATTGCTTAACGAATTAGCACCGTGGCTGATACATCTCATACGCACTGACCGTGGCCCCCTGCAGACGCACTTACCAGAACAGCCACCTATGGTCTGAGTACATTCTCCCTACTTACCAATTAGATTGTAAGCTCTTCGGGGCAGGCACTCCTTTTCCTACTGTTACTTTCATGTCTGACGTGCTTATTCCCATTATGTTATATTATTATGTCACGTGTATTACTGCTGTGACCCGCGGTGTGCCTGGATGGCGCTACATAAATAAAGATATACATACATACATACTTTCTAAGCCCGAAAGCCTGTCCCTGGTCTGAGATGGGAAATACATGTGACAAACCAGACCCACGCCTCCCTGCCACGCCTCCCTGCCACCTCCTCCCACGCCTCCCTGCCACCTCCTCCCACGCCTCCCTGCCGCCTCCTCCCACGCCTCCCTGCCGCCTCCTCCCACGCTCTCCCTGCCTCCTCCCACGCCTCCCTGCCACCCTCCATACCACGCCCCCCGGCCAACCACCTCCCACGCTCTCGCGCACCTCTCACACGGCCCTCCCTGCACCTCCTCCCACGCACTTCCCTGCACACGGGCGCCACTCACTGCACCACCTCTCCCACGCCCCCTGCCACCCTGCCTCCACGCCCTCTCCATGGCCACCTTACTCCTCACGCAGTACCTGCCCACCTCCTCCAAACGCATTCCAACTGCACCTTTCCTCCCAACGGCCCTCCTGCCCACTCCTCACACGCTTCCATGCCACATCCTCCACGCCTTCCATGCCACTCCTCCAGACCACACGCCTCACCTACAATCAACCTCCCTCAACGCTCCCTGCCACCTCCTCCCACGCCTCTCCCCTGGTTGCACCTTCCTCCCCACGTTCCCCTGCCGCTCCTCCCACGCCTCCCTGCCCCTCCCTCCCCACGCCGCCATGCCACCTACTCCAACGCCTCCCGCCCATTTACCCTCCTCCCACGCCTCCCTGGACACCTTCCTCCCACGCCGCCCTGCAACTCCTCCCACGTTCCCGGGCCCACTCTACCACGCCTTCCCTGCACCCCATCACACGCCTCCCTGCCACCTCATCCACGCCCTCCCATGCCACTACATCACACGCCTCCTGCACCTCCTCCCACGCCATCCCTGCCACCTCCTCCCACCGCTCCCTTGCCACGCTACTCCACGCATCAATCAACTTCGGCCCCCTATTCCCTTGATTACTGCCGCACCTCACACGAATTCCCTCCTGCCGCCGTCCTCCACGGGCACTACCCTCCTGACGCCTTCTTACACGGCCTCCCCTGACAGCCCTCTGCCCCTCCCACGCCTTCCTGCCGCCTCCTCACACGCTTCACCGCCCGCCCCTCACACCGACTCCACTGCAGACCTCTCACAACGACTACACTTCAGCATAAGCAAACTCACCGACCATGCAAATACTCCACGAATCACTGCAGACGACTCACACGCAGCACGGCCGCACTAATAAAAGAGAGGAAAGGAAGTAGTAAGAAAACACAAAGAAAGTTGAAGGAAAACGTAAGGTGTGGATCCACGGGGAACGGCGTCTTGGTCCGGCAAAAGGGGGGTTGCGGGATCAATACATACAAGGGGGAGCCAAGGAATACAGACCGATGCGTAGTCATACTATGCCTGTGACAGCCATATATTTATCACATCTTCCTTACCCCAAAGTGATTCACGTTCCCCCCCCTCTCTCGAGACCTCCACCTGACCAAAATTCCTCCCACTCACGCGCCTCACGCCTCCCGCAGATCCACCCTCCCTTGCCGCCCTTCTCCACGCCTCCCTGCCGCCTCTTCCCACGCTCCCTGCGGCCTCCTCCACGCTGTTCCCTGCCGCCTCCTGCCCACGCCTCACTGCGCACCTATCTCCACGCGTCCTGCGCTCCTCCCACCGCCTCCGACCGCCTCTCCACGCCTCCCTCCGCTCCTCCCACGCCTCCCTGCCCCTCCTCCCACGCCTCCCTGCAGCCTACCTCCCAAGCCTCCTGCCCGCCTCAACTACCCACGCATCCATGCGACCTCCCAGCTCCCTGCCGCCTCCTCCCCACGCCCCCTCCCCCTCTCCCACGCCGCCCGCCTCCTCCCACGCCTCCATGCGCACCTCCTCCCACGACCTCCTGCCCGCCTCCTCCCACGCCTCCCCTGCCGCCTCCCTCCAGCCGCCTAGCCGCCTCACGCTCCTGCTCCTCCACGCCTCCCTGCCGCCTCTCCCACGCGCGCCCTCCGCCCTCCCGCCCTTCCTCTCCAGCCTCCCTGCCGCCTCCCTCCCACGCCTCCTGCGCGCCTCCCTCCCCACGCCGCCCCTGACGCTCTCCTCGCCAGCATCCACTGCGCCTCCTCCACGCCTCCCTGCCGCCTCTCCACATCCCGCAGTACCCTGCCGCCTCCTCTCACGCTCCCTGCCGACTCCTCCACGCCCCCTGCCGCCTCCTCCCACGCCTCCCTGCCGCCTCCTCCCACGCCTCCCTGCCTCCTCCCACGCCTCCCGCGCCTCCTCCCCAGTCCTCCCTGCCGCATCACTCCCCGCCCTGCCGCAGCCTCCCAGCCCGCATGCCTGCCTACTCCACGCCCTCCCTGCCGCTCTCCACGCCTCCTGCCTCCTCCCAGCCTCCCTGCACGCTCCCGTGGACAACGCGCTCCCTGCCGCTTCCCACGCTCCCTGCACGCCTCCTCCCACAGCCTCCCTGCCACCCTCCTCCACCGCACCTCCCCGCTTGCCGCCTCCTCCCCACGCCCCTCCCCTGCCGCAACCTCCTCCACGCCTCCTGCGCCTCTCCCAGCGCCCTACTCCTGCCGCATCCTCCCACGCCTCACTGCGCCTCCTTCCCACGCCTCCCTGCCGCCTCCTCCCACGCCTCCCTGCCGCCTCTCCCACGCCCTCCCCTGACCGACCTCCTCCACGCTCCCTGCCGCCTCCTCCACGCCTCCCTGCGCCTCTCCCAGCTGACCCTGCCTGCCGCCTTCCACGCCTCACCCTGCCGCCTCCCCACAAGCCTCAGTGCCCCCGCCTACCTCCCGCCTCCCTTGCCGCCTCCTCCCACGCCTCCCTGCCGCCTCCTCCCACGCCTCCCTGCCGCCTCCTCCCACGCCTCCCTGCAGCCTGTCCTCCACCGCCCTCCTTGCAGCCTCCTCCCACGCCTCCTGCCTGCCTCCTACCACGGCCCCGCCGCCTCCTCCCGCCGCCCTGCCGCCTCCTCCCGCCTCCCTGCGCGCCTCCTCCCACAGGCCTATCCCTAGCCGCTCTCGCGCCTCCGCCTCCCCTGCCGCCCCTCCCTCCTCACGCCTCCCTGCGCCTCCTCCACACGTCCACCTGCCACCCTGCAGCACTCCTCCCACGCCTCCCTGCCGCCCTCCAGGCCTCCCACGCCTCATCCCTACGCCTCCCTCGCACTCCTCCACGCCCCCTACCTCCCACGCCTCCCTGCGCCTCCTCCACGCCTCCTGCCGCTCCTCCACGCCTCCCCGCCGCCTCCTCCCACGCCTCCCGCCGCCTCCCCCACGCCTCCTGCAGCCTCCTCCACGCCTCCCTGCAACTCTCCACGCTGCACTCCTCCCACGCTCCCTGCAGCCTCCTCCCACGCTCCCTGCCGCCTCCTCCCACGCCTCCCTGCCACCTCCTCCCACGCCTCCCTGCCACCTCCTCCCACGCCTCCCTGCCACCTCCTCCCACGCCTCCCTGCCACCTCCTCCCACGCTTCCCTGCCGCCTCCTCCCACGCCTCCCTGCAACCTCCTCCCATGCAAATGGTGTTAACCTTCTGATTTAATCCTGACTAACCTTAAAACTTGTCCCACATATCAAGCATCCCAATAACCTCTGGCTATTGTCCCACACCCACAGTCACTGCTACCAGCCATTGTGGCCAAGCACTGCCATCTACAGCACTTATTCCCTCACCTGCTGTCTCTGTAACTCTCCCAACATTCCGCTTAGATTGTAAGCTCTTCGGAGCAGGGATTTCCTTTCCTATTGTCTGATTTTGCTGCGCTTATTGTATTATTATAATTCCCTGTGCTGTATTCTTTGTGAAGCGCTGAATACACTTTTAGCGCTATATAAATAAAGACATACAATACAATACAATCACTGTACCTCCCAGGCCTGATAAATCAGCCGATCCATGCGTATAGGTTTTTGGTCAGGGGTCATCAACTCCTGTCCTCAACCCCCCCCCCCCTCCCAACAGGTCAGGTTCTCAGGATATCCCTGCTTCAGCACAGCTTTGACTGAGCCACTGATTGAGCCACTTCTGCTGCAGCAGGGATAGCCTGAAAACCTGACCTGTTAGTGGGGTCTTGAGGACTGGAATTGAGACCCCTGTTTGAGGTTGCAGGCATCCATTCAAATATCAGCAATTAAAGCCGCAGGTTAGGATCTCGGCCCTGAGCCTGTCCTGCTTTTTATTTAAAAATAAAAATAAATGTTTTGTTAAAAATAATTATTGTGCTAGTCCTGGCCTCTCTCGCTTGTGAGGTTGCCACGGTAACCTTTTAGACGGCGCTGGGCTCCGGGGAGAGCTCCATTTTGACGTCCCGAACACTCACAGTAATATTTCACACGCGTCTATCTGGCGAACAGAGCGTCGGATTTTAAAAATAAAAACCGCGTTGAAAAGGGCAATAAGTTAGCACGTTTTAAAAAAAAACAAAAATGGCGCTCAGCACGGACGGCTGCTTTCAGGCTTGGTGACATTTAACTGTAAATATAGATTTATTTATTTTTAAATCCCCCTTTTTAAAAAAAAAAAAAAAGTAATGAAAAGGTTTTAGTTGTGAGTCTGAAAATAATTAAAAGTTGTGGTACTCTCGGCGTGAAAATCAAGTTGGTGCCCCGGTGGCACTGCAGGGGGTTGCGCACTCTCCTGTCCCCTCTTGCCGTCTGCCGCCTCAAATGCATTTCACATCGTGGTGAAAAAAAATCAAACTGAAAGCCCAGCGCAGGCTTTTCCCTTCCCCTTTCCCTGCGGAGAACGGGTCGCAATGGGTTAACCCCTCCAGCACTCAATGAGTTAAGAGGGGGGCAGAGACAGCTAAGAATGGGGTTAATTTCCTTCCCCCTGTGTTGTTTTTTTCTATTAGAAAACCTGTTTTGGGGCATAACGCAATATTGAAGCAAATGTTGCTTCTTTGTAATACACAGCACTAACCGTGTATGTAGCGTTGTACACAGCGCTATCCAGGCACATCCGTGCCCCGAAGAGCTGACAATCTAATTTTTTGGGGGGCCCGATACATAAGAGAGATGAAAAAAGGGGCCATGTTTACTAAGTAGTGCTATTCTGTAAGACCCCCAAGCGGCCCCCAGCACCGCTTCATAAACGCGATCCACATTGACGTAGCCCAAGAGTCAACCTGCACCCACTACAAAGGCTGCGGCATTACCTCCAGACCTCTCCTCTGCCACATTACCAAGGCGAGCAACACGTAGCATCTCTTACCCTGCAAGGCCGCCCGCGCAAGGCCGTCGCTAAAGGAGTAGTCCAGCTAGGGAAGGGGGGGAGTGAGCATCCAAATAGTTGAGGTCGGTCTGGTCCCTCTAGGAGCTCCCCGAGGCGCACGCGTCCCCTTACGCTACCTGCAGGGCACAGGAAATGCGACAGGGTGCAGAGGGTTTAATAAACGAGGAAGGGGGACAGACCGCAGGCTCGTGGTTTCCCGAGAGAGACAGCGAGAGACAGCAAGAGAGATAGACAGAGGGAGAGAGACAGCGAGAGAGACAGCGAGAGAAACAGAAAGACAGAGAGAGACAGAGAGGGAGACGGAGAGAGACAACGAGACAGAGACACAGAGAGAGAGATAGAGATAGAGAGACACAGAGAGAGACAACGAGACAGAGAGACACAGAGAGAGACAACGAGACAGAGACACAGAGAGAGATAGAGAGACAGACAGAGACAGACCTGCTCTCCTGCTGCACCCGAAAAGAAGCTGATGATAATTAAACACGATGTGAGCAAACTATGTGACTGGGCAGGAATTTACAAGTTAAAAAACTTGCAGCTTGAGGGCAACTAACGTATTATTATTTTTTAACCCTGCGAGCGCGTGCATGCTTAGTAATAAAAAAAAGTCGGTGTTCGTTGTGAGCCAATGCAAATACAGTTACAGACCTGTAGGCCAGGGGCGCTCAACTCCAGTCCTTAAGCCCCTCCAACAGGTCAGGTTTTCAGGATATCCCAGCTTCAGCACTTGTGCTGAAGCAGGGACTGATTGAGCCATCTGTGCCGAAGCAGAGACTTATTGAGCCAATTAGATTGTAAGCTCTTCGGAGCAGGGACTCCTCTTCCACAATGTTACTTTTATGTCTGAAGCACTTATTCCCATGATCTGTTATTTATATGATTGTCACGTGTATTACAGCTGTGAAGCGCTATGTACACTAATGGTGCTAAATAAATAAAGACATACATACATACATACATACCTGTGCCAAAGCAGGGACTCCTTGAGCCACCTTAGGTGAAGCAGGGACTGATTGAGCCACCTGTGCTGAAGCAGAGAATGATTGAGCCACCTATGCTGTAGCAGGGATATTCCTGCTACAGAGCGCCCCTATTGAGACGATACAATTTCTGGGGTAACCCATTATTTGATCAATTCTCACACTTATTTCAGTTCCAATAAAACTGGGTAGAAAGGCGAAAAAATAAGTATTTTATGACTGTATAATGACCGTGTTTTCTCAATGACTGTTTGCTAGTAAACATCGTTGTAAAATTCTGTTTTTCTACTATTTTAAATATAATGCACATTTTTTATTTCCTCTGCAATACATTTCCTCGCTGCCTGCCGGGCACAGAATATGGCGGCATTTGGGTTCCTACACAAAAATCACATCGTACTTCGTTTTTTTTCACAGGGCACCGTTGAGGCTTGTGTGAGGCACCCTTGGGTGACATGACACCCTGGCTGAGAAACACAGTGGTGTTTTTGTAGGGGGGAAAAACACCCAGGTGTTGGCACCCTAAACAAAAGAAAATGCATTTCTTTTTAAACTAATAATCCACCTTTAAAACATTGAAAGGCTGCAGAGACGGCATTTCTACACTCCTATTCATTCCTAATAACTTTATTATGTCAATATGGAGTTTATTTATTTTTTGAGCCCTAAAAAAATTGCTCTACCTATATAGCAAAGGTGGTTGGGATTAGAAAAAAAAGATACAATTCTGCAGAGAAGGTATTCGCTTTCGACACACTTTGGTCTCTACGTATCACAGGCAGAATGCTGGCGTGAAGTCGTTATCTCGTCACAACTCGCGCTGAAATAAACCCGCGCCCCCGGTTGCGTCTACGTTTTCATCTTCGCTGCGCCATTTGTGTGTCTGCTTGCGGCGAGATGATACATGGCGCCCGTGGGAGGAGTCGGACGGGGTCACATTTGCATAGTGGCGCAGTTCTACGTATTGAGAAATATGCGTTTTGCCGGGTTTCTCCGTCACATTAAAGGTGGCGTAAGTGGGAAGGGGGTGTTTCATCGCAGAATACTAGGGAGGCGTGCGCCAAATTCTGCAACGGTAAAAATACACATAATATATGTTGCGTTTCAGACCCTCCGAAAATGTTTACTTTTTTACCCCAGCGCAGAACTCTTTCTTGACACAGAGACCCCCTTATTATTTTTTGTAATACTGTACAAATGTTTTCTTTAATGAAACTCGCACTTCTTTGAGAAATCCTCCCGCGATTCTCTGCGCTGGAGAAAAAACGCATTGAATAAAACGTTTGTAACACAGGGGTGCACAAACCTTTCCCCCTGCGCCCCCCTGCTTGCACCCTTACCTGGGCTCTGGCGTCAAAAGACGCTACGTGGTCATGTGACGTCACGTGACCCCCACATCATCATTTGACATCGTGTTGCCATGACGACGCGTCACTGGAAGCCCAGGCAAGTGAGTTACAGAGGCCTTGCGTGCCCCCCCCGGCATTTAATTTAAATTCTTTGTGGAAGAGAGCGGGGCCTTGGTAACCACCGTGCCCCCCCTGGAACATCTCACGCCCCCCCATTTTGCGCACCTCTGTTCTAACTAATCCCTGCAGAATGGGGGTCCCTGTAGCATTCATTTTGTGAATTAGGAACGAGGTGCTAACTGGAATTTAATAAACGGGGTAGGTACATTAGTAAACGTTCCCATCCCCGGAGTGCTGAGCTGGTGAGATTTGGGGGTTCTGAAGCCCAAAAACTGTATTTTGCTGAAAAAAGTTTTTTTTTCCCCAGCGAGATTCTAACGGTAAAAATCCGCGAGACGGACTCCGCGTCGGTGTTAGAATGTGAGATTTATCCCTCACACCGGTCAGCTGTCACTGTGCGGCCCCCTGACATGGCGGCAGCCTCAGCGATTTTTAACTTCAGCGCCTGCTATAGTTCGGGTGACCAGATGTCCTGTTTTTTTTTAGGCCTCTGTCCCGAACTTCTGGCGCGGTGTCCTGGTTTTCTATCCCGCTGGTCGCGCATGCGCACAAACAGCCGGCAAATGCCGATCGCGCATGCGCAGTCGGCGCTCAACAATGGCGCATGCGCAGTCGGTGAGTGCAGACTGCTCATGCGTGACATTTGTCCCAGTTTTTGCCGGGACAAATATGGTTACCCTAGAACTCAATAGTGTCACTGATCGCACAAAAATGGCGCTCGGCGCAGACTGCTGGTTTAAGGTTTGGTGACATAAAACTGTCAAAAGGTGTAAGTGAATTAAAATAAAAAGCAGTGGTGCTGTGGGTGTGAGAATAAAGAGCAGTGGAACTCAGGGTGTGAGAATAAAAAGAAGGCGTATGACAACCGTGTTAATGTTCCCTTTTGAACCCCTCTAATGCTCTGCAATGCATTAATGTCCACGGTGGCACTGCAGGGGTTGCGGACTCTTCTGTCTTTCTCGCTGCCTGTCAGCATGTTTCCAAGAAAGTTTCATTTTTATTGGTCCAGAAACCCCAAATCTCGCTGATTTCGGTTCGGGGGGGGGGGGGGGGGGGGGGGACACACAAATTGCGCAGACGCTGACCTCTGCAGCCGGTTAGGGGGTTAATATGTGGCCAGGTAGCAAGGCCATCAGAAGAGGAACACACAGGACCGTGCGCTTCCCTATAATAACACTATTTGCAGGCTGAAGGTAGCAGGCCGAGGATCACTCCTGCTGCAGCACGTCTCTGTCTCGTCTCTGTCTCGTTAAACCCTTCACTCTTGGTTTATTTGGTCGCAGGGCAGGGGCGGGACAGGTTACTGCAGGGTGTTAGAAGTGTCTCGTCCTGATTCTGTAAATCAGGGGTGCTCAACTCCAGTCCTCAAGCCCCCCCCCCCCTCCTCAACAGGTCAGGATTCCAGGATATTCCTGCTTCAGCACGGGTGGCTCAATCAGTCCCTGCTTCAGCACAGGTGACTCAGTGCCTGCTTCAGCACAGGTGGCTGAATCAGTCCCTGCATCAACATAGGTAGCTCATTCAGTCCCTGCTTCAGCACAGGTGACTCAGTGACTGAAGCTGAGATATCCCAAAAACCTGACCTGTTGGGGAGGCTTGAGGACTGGAGTTGAACACCCCTGCACTATAATTTTTGTTGTTGGTTTTTTTTTTTACACTTTTAATAAAAGTCAGATAAGCGCCCGGAAAACAAAATGGTCACGTTACACGGCGGCGGTTATCAAATCCCGGTGGCGGCCATATTTAAGAATTCCCTCGGCCAAAATGTTTGTGTCAAATCCAAGGAACCTTGATGCTGATAGGATAACGTGGTCATACTCATCCCTGCCTTATACTGCCGCCTGACCACGACCCCAGATATGATTTGCGAAAGCCTTCCCTCCCCTGCGGGTTGGAATGATTATTATTTTTTAACCCCTTCCCCTCCTTCCCGGTGCAGGGAGGATGCCTTTTCTGTACACTTTATGCAACCGCACGACTCAAATATTGACAGCCGTCTCCTTGGTTACGAGCGAGGTGCCGTTTCTGAGCGCTGCAGCTTGTCTGGGGCAAGGCCTGCCGGTTAACCCTTTCAGTGCCAGGGTGGGTGTGGGGGTGTGTGGGTGTGTGTGGGTGTGTGGGTGTCCATCTCCAGATCTCAAGAGCTACCCACAAGTCAGGTTTTAAGGATATCCCTGCTTCAGCACAGGTGGCTCAATCTGAGGCTCAGTCGAAGACTGCACCACCTGTACTGAAGCAGGGACTGAATGGGTCACCTGTGCTGAGAGAGACAGACTCCATGGGCTATAGCAGGGGTGCTCAACTCCATTCCTAAAGCCCCTCCCCCAACAGGTCAGGTTTTCAGGATATCTCTGCTTCAGCACAGGTGGCTCAATCAGAGGCCTCTGATTGAGCCACCTTTGCTGAAGCAGGGACTGATTGAGCCACCTGTGCTGAAGCAATCAAAGGCCTCTGATTGAGCCACCTTTGCTGAAGCAGGGACTGATTGAGCTACCTGTGCTGAAGCAGGGATATCCTAAAAACGTGACCTTTTGGGGGGGCGGCTTGAGGACTGGAGTTGAGCACCCCTGGGCTATAGCACTGGTTCCCAACTCCAGCCCTCAAGGACCCTCGAACAGTCCAGGTTTTAAGGATATCCTCACATTAGCACGGGTGGCTCAATCATTTTGACCGAACCAGCTGTGCTGAAGCTGGGGTATCCTTAAAACCTGCACTGTTGGGGGTTCTACGAGGACTGGAGTTGGGAAACACCGAGCTGTAGGACCGGCACATTACGGCGGCAGAGTCGGAGTCCTCTCCAGATAGTTTTCACTAAGCAGTCTTCTGTCCCTGGAACACAAATCACTGGCCTTCCCCGGGTCTCCCACCTCCTGCAGCTGTCCTATGGCAGAAGCCTGCTTAGCTAACACTGGCCCTAATATCTTCTCACGGATCTGTTCTAGAATCTGACCTCGCTTTGCACGTTAAGGATCCCTCATTATCTTTGGGCGTGTTCCCGTCAGTCATATCTTGTAACCGAGAGCACAGAATAACCACCCCGCATAGTTCCCACTCATGTAAACGTTCAGTCCGACACAGGAACAACTGCAGCTGATGACACAGAGAGATCTTCGTGTTGAAACGTAGCGATAGACGCCTTTAAAAAAAACATGACATTATTTCGCGTTCAGAAAGGTTTTCTTTTACAATACACAGGGAGGAGGAATGCCACTCTTTGCCCAACCTGTTTATAAGGTAATCCGGTGTGTTCATTCCTCCCACCTAATCAGTAAAGTGCACGGGATAAGGGAGAGGTGGGATTATTTGCAGGGGCGCTAGGGTTGCCAGGTGTCCAGTATTGAACCGGTCCCGTATTTGGACACACTGTCCAGTAAGAAATGAGAGGTAATACTGGACATAGTGACCGGTATCACCTCTCTGGACATAGTGACCTGACCGGCTTGGGGGGGGGGGGAGGGGTTGGCCCGCGGAATTTCCCTGAGCAGGTCTGATGCTAGCGGGCTGGCAGCCATCCTGATTGGCTGCTGCTGGGTAATGCAGCCAATCAGGAGGAGGAGTCAGGAGCCTGGGGGTTGGGCCAAGGAGAGGAGGAAACAGCATGGAGGTGTGTGTGTGTGTGTGTGTGTGTGTCTTTCACCATTGTATCCAGTATTTTTGGAGAAGCCACCTGGCAACCCTAGAGGAGAGAGGTAATATTTCTACCACTGTGGTCCTCGTTCAATATAAATCCGAACCGCTTCCCCGTGCTGGAGAAGAGCCAGCACCATTCAAATAAACTGGGACAAAATAAATAATCTGCAGAGCGGGGAAGCGTCTTCACTGGATGTAGAACAGAGGACAATATCCCACCTTCAAATCAACTTCCCCGATGGAAGGTTCTCAGCGCCTCGCTGAGCTCCGCAGAGTGTTTCTGATCTGTGTGGTGAAGGTGGTTCTTACGGTCCCCAACTCCCCTCCCTGCCGAGTTCACTAATCTAACCGCAGCATCTCATCTCTTCCTTCGGCCCCAACGTCTTTTCGGCTGCACTGTGACCGTGGTTTCTGGACTCTAGTTGACTTACCACCACCACCCTCTCCCCCCCAATCAACTCGCTTCCCTGTTCGCTTCTGCCTTCTTAAGATAGGAATGGCAAAGCTTAACACACATGCCTCAAAGATGTGTTTTATTTGTAACCTTGAATACTTTGAACTTGCTCCTTGGAAGCCCAAACCTGTGGCGGGGGCCCCTCTCGATATTAGGGCTGTTTGCGGGGCTTGGTCCTGGCCCAGTATTGTACCGGCTCACCATGCTAAGTGGGATTGGTCTTCATTGGCGTGTGAGATAAATAGCCCCCTCTGGTTGTGCAGAACAGCTGTTTACAGCTGTTGTACAACACACAGCATCCTGTTGGGAAACTACGTGGAGTGATTCAGATACAAGGCCGTGAAACTCTTACAACACACGTGGAAGTTTTGTAACCATCACTTACTTGTTTTTTTTAACCCACAATAACTTTGTTAGTGTCTGGTTATACCCAGGTATCCGCTTCACGTCGCAAAGCCACCAATCAACCTCGCACTGATAAGGCCCAAAAGACTGAACAGCTGTCTGTGAGGAGGTTTGCTGGCTCTACACTTCTTTAACTCAGGCTGTACTGAAAAAGCTGTGTAATGCGGCAGGCATAAGTTTATAGGGGTCCAGGTTAAAGTGGGTAAGAAGTTAAGACTAACAGTGTGCTCATTTGTATGTCATTTCCCAGAATCCCTTGCTGCAGTGGAAGCACTGCATGCTGGGAGATAATAGGGAGAGGCAGGGTTGCAGACCTGAGACATGTGAATGTGCTCACAAGCGGTGTTTTTATTTGCTGTAATATCGTCCAAACTCTGAGGTTTTCCTGTCGAGAATCTACAGAGCCACATGAACTAAGCAGCATGAGAGGTGGCAATGCCAGCTTACGGATCAGTGGAGAGACCTCACTGTTTAGTTCTGGAAACACCCTCTCATCCCTCAACTAGAGGTGGTGCAAAGAGAGGCGACCACACACCATTTTAAATGTACAGATGGGAAGGGGCGAGGGGACAGGATTCAAAAAGTATCAAACACAGCAAGGGATTCAACAAGGAGCAGGGGGGAGGGAAACTCATCTCCAGAGAAGTGATAGAACAAGAGGTCCATACTCCGAAGCGGGAGGGCGGGAGGAAAGGTGAGGAAGACCTTCTACACAGAAATGGTGGTGGGGGTGTGGAATGGCCTTCCGGCAGAGGTGGTAGAGGGTAATACAGAAAGGGCATTCAAACATGATAGACAAGACTATCCTAAATACGCAAGAGAAAGGAATAGTGTGTGCGGTTTTACAGCAGATGGGAAAATTGTTTATCTGACATCATTTTTTTGCTTATCTGTTGCACTAAAAATGCCTTAATCATATACGTGTGTGTATATATATTTATTATTGTGTGTGTGTCTTTTTGTATAGCGCCATTCATGTACATAGCCCTTCACAGCAGTAATACACGTGATAATCATATAAATAACAAATCATGGGAATAAGTGCTTCAGACGTAAAAGTAACATTTAGTATAGTATGTAAAAATATATTTGTGGATAGCAGTTGTGCGCTCCCTTTGTATACAGCTCTGCGATGAGGAATACCCCCCCCCCCACATCCATCCAGAATTGGCATGTTTTTAGCTGGTCACTTTTCAGGTTCACAGATTTGTACACTGTGTGTGTGTGTGTGTTCACTCGCCCCCGTACCTATATTATATACTTCTGCAGTTACTTGGCACAGTATCACATACCTATTCTCCGGTTTCCCTTCGCTCGCTCAGTTGTTAACCCCTTGAGCGCCACATGTCTTAGAGACAGACACACACCTTATTGCATTAGCCCCCTACCACCTCTGCTGGATGGCTATTCCACAAAATACCCCCCTCCCCCCCCCCACCTTTGTGTAGACATACTTGTGCTAAAAGTTTGCAATGAAATCCAGTGTGGAATGGAACGGGGACAACTCACTGGTGCAATATTCCTAGATTTGACAAAGGCTTTTGATACTGTTGAGCATGTTATCTTGCTTAAACTCCAGTGCTCTGGAAAAGGGAAGCATGCTTTAAACTGGTTTCATTCATACCTACCAGGTAGATCCCAACATGCGTCTCTCAGGCTCTACCTCCAACCCCCTGGATATCACCTGTGGTGTCCCGCAAGGCTCTGTTCTGGAGCCCTTACTCTTCTCAGTGTCCATCAATGATCTTCCCACAGCTTGTAAGGAAGCCTCAATACACATGTATGCAGATGACACAATCTTATATGCACACAGCCATAGCCTCTCTGACCTTCAACACATACTTCAGTCTGACTTTGAGACTTGAAAATTTGATTTCCCAAAACAAACTGCTGTTTTTGAACACTGACAAGCCTGTAACAATGCTATTTGGGACCAAGGCTAAATTTTTAAAGCTTCCAATAACTGAGCTCCAAATCAGAACCAACGCTAACACCACACTAACTCCTGTTACTAGTTTTAAATGTGGGCATACAGTTTGATTCCCATTTAACATTCGGGATGCACATTGATACCCTGACAACCAAGACCTGTGCCAAACTAGGTGTACTTTACAGGAACAAAACCTCCCTAAGGCTGCCCTTATAGTGCCGGCGACGGCCGCTGGAAAACCAAATAGAGATGACTTCCAGCGACCGCGATCAACCAGTCGCTCCGTCCTTACTATAAGCGCACGTGACGGCGGCAATGCATTTGTTTTGCCGCAAAGTCGCGTCGCTGGCACTATAAGCGCAGCCTAAGTCTGCTGGTCAGAAAGCGTATCGCCCAGCAGATCCTAATGGCAATTATCGACTATGGGGACATAGTATACGGCTCGGCACCCCAAACCCACTTAGCAAACTTGACACCCTCTATAATTCAATTTGTCGTTTTGTTCCCTAATGCAACTACAACACACATCACTGCGATATGCTCAAAGAACTAGATTGGTCATCACTCGAGTCTAGGCGCAAAGTTCATATTTCCTGTCTTGCCTTCAAATACTTTCTGGGTAAACTACCCAGCTATCTGAACAAGCTCCTCACCCCTACCACTTGCAGCACTTATCTGAGATCAGGCTCCAAAAGACTGTTCATGGTCCCAAGGTTCAGCAAAGTATCCGGCCGCTCCTTCTCCTTCTGTGCACCCCAAAACTGGAACAACCTACCAGAGACTCTCACATCCACCACAAGTTTAAGTTCTTTCAAAACTAAAGCGGTCTCACATTTTAATCTGGTCTGTAACTGTTACATATGCCTATAACATATTATCTCTTACTGTGCATGCAATATCTTGTATATAATGTATACCCTGTTCACTTATATAACCCTGTATTCTTTGTCTTAACTCTATGCCCAGGACATACTTAAAAACGAGAGGTAACTCTCAATGTATTACTTCCTGGTAAAACATTTTATAAATAAATCAACTTCCTCACGTCCTCCACAGAACGTTTTCAACAATAAAAGGTCCAGAAACACATTACTATTTAACAGCTTGATACAGTTAATCTTCTACATGTAACCCCCCCCCCACAAATCGCTCGCTCACTCCCACAAAATACATCTGTATAAATAATGTCAACACAGATTTTCAAAAGTAACGCAGTCATTTTAATAGCAGTAGTTTCCAGAACATAGAACATCACAATGCAGATTTAAAAAAAAAGAAATATATTGACATCAAAATGGAAGACCCCGTGTAAGCAAATTGGAAAAGCCGCCCCTTATTTTGGGATGTTATTGGCACGTTGCATTGACCTGGACCGGTTTTAAAATGACCTTCGTTATATGAAACCAAACTACCGATTTTCTATATTTCTCTGCCTAGGCTCCGACTCCCCGACTTCGTCATTTCCTTGGCTGTAAATAAGAAACGCACATTGAAATGACGTATAAAGTCCCCGGAAGCATTTAGAGGAAGCTCGGTCAAGTCCCACGTATGTAACCCCTTCCCTGCCAGAGGGGCTTACAACGCATTGCAAAACCATGCAAACATTTTGCAGAACAACAAAAAAAAAAAAGTGTCTATTTAGCTGGCAATGATTTTCTCCCACAGTATGAAGACCTAGACAGAGTTGGTTAGGGGAAGGTTGGCATATTCAGGTTAGGTTGAACAAGTCCCTTTATTGATCCGGCTGCCTGGTAAATAAATATGAAGAAATCCCTTATTGACTTGGTCATTAGCCTTTACCTTTGGAATAACTGTACTTTTAACAATGCAATGCATTTATTTGGCAGAAATGGCCATTTCCACTTCTACATTAAGCTTGCAGGAAGCCCGTTTTGCTGCCTCCTGATCATAGACTGTATCCAGAGTGAAACATGTTCTATCGCGTCACACGGAATGTCCCTTGCTGTTGCAGCTACTGAAGACAGAGCCGGCATCACAAAACGCAGCAGGGAACATCGTCCAATTCAAGTTTTATTCGACAATACTAATTCAGCTTTGGAAGGCAGCCGGGCCAGGTTAATTACCCTGATCCGCTTCTAAAATAGACGCGGACATATTCCAATTTCAGGGTCCCCTCCCTTCTTTGGACTTGGGGTTAGAAACATCCCGATAGGAACACACATTTGCGATAAACCTGTGCTTTGAGATGCGAAACAAGCATGAAAAAAAAAGTTGGGCACGGTGTTACTCTCGCACCTGATTGAACCTCCCCGTGTGTGAAGCTAAACAAAAAAAAAAGAGCTATTACTTCATTTTCAATAGGCGTGTGGGAACTTCTGATGGACTAAGTGTTCCTGCTCAGTGGAGCATGCCTGGAGAATGAGGGGAGTCCGTAGTTCGTGTGACCTGGATAGAAACCCATTCATATTCTGTGTTATGTGAACACACCCAATTTCACCCATGCAAAACCATTATGGTGGGCATATTTCCGGTTGACCAATCAGAACCCTCCACTCAGCAAAGTTCACCGCCTACATTAAATTTCCCACCAGTGGTACCCCGTGTGTGGAACTTTCGGGCCCACAGCTGGTTGGCTCAGGCGGTTGTCATGGATACAACAAATGTGTTTCTCCAATGCATTAGCATCACTTAGAAGACTCCCTTCACCCAGTTATGTAATAAAGGGCACATGGGAAGTCGGACAGGTCCCTTAAACCTGTGGTGACCCCCATAATCACAGCATAGTGCTTCCACCGGAGCCAGGGATTCTGGGTAATGGCATGGAAAGTACCACTCCTAATGAAGTGGATAGGGCTGGTTGAGCCGGTGGCTTATGTGATTTTAGTAAGGACGCCTGTAAGAGACCCCAGTAAGCCTAATAACATAGAAAAAGTGCTCGTCCTCGATTGTGAAGCAATAAGGCACTCAGGATGGATGACTAGAAGGCAAGGTCACCTTCACCCAAATAGTAACTCCCCTGAGTAGCCAATGACCTTGTAAAACAAGCAAGATAGCAACATCATATTTGTGCAGTTTTCCCCTCAGTTTCAACAGTATTTATCTTGTCATTACATTCCATTTTTGTACATTATTTTATCCCGATCACACCTTGTGATATTCACCTGCAATTTTCTCTCCTGAAGAAATACGCATTAATAAATTTGCGCAGGTCCCGTTTAATTTTTTGATGTTAGAAAATGAAACTGCTTTGCCCTGATCAGTGCCGTGTTGGAATTGCCCCAACCTAGCTTGTAATAGGAGCCGCTGGCAATGCACATGTGACATTCATTACTGTTAGGCTGTGCGTGAACGCTTTCCAACAGCAGCAATCGTGTCATAGCAGCCAACAAGGTGTTGCATTAGAGTGCTTTCTTTTGACTGTATGGTATATGTTCCTTTGGGGAAGGGGGATCTTTACAGAAATTGATCGTGCGATTGCAGATCTGCAGCACAACTGCATTTTACCCTCTCACTAGATCAGGACTATCCAGAGCTCCATTGGTTAATGCAGCGATTTAACCTGACGTTATTTAAGTCAGGGGTGCTTAACTCCAGTCCTCAAGCCCCCCACCTTCCCCCCCCCCCGAAACAGGTCAAGGTTTCAATATATCCAAGCTTCAGTACAGGTGGCTCAGACTGAGCCTCTTGTGCTAAAGCTGGAACTGATTGAGCCACCTGTGCTGAAGCTGGGATATCCTAAAACCCTGACCTGTTGGGGGGAGGGGGGGGGGCTTGATGACTGGGGCACCCCTGATTTAGGTCATACCTGAAGGTGGTGTTACTCCCATCAAGACCCTGAAATAGGGACAGAGACTATTTTGGGGAGCTACCCAAGTCAATTTGGACTCTAGCAAACACACTTTTATACAACACTTGGGGAGGTACAGCTCAACCCCCTTATAACGCTGTGCTTGGGGTCCAAAGAATCACATCGCGCTATAAACGGATCGCGTTAGAAATAATGTACGATTGTATGCATTGTACAATAAAGTATTTAAGACACCAATAATCGTGTTGTAAAGTATTCCTAAATACAAAAATTGGGAGCCACACTTGCATCGCGTTATAAGCGGATTCGCGTTATAAGGTGGTTGAGCTGTACCTAGGAAATACGCCGATTTAGGGCATTTGAATATACTTTGCATACTTCCCACGTATCTCCACGTTGTATAAAAATAAAAGGTGATTTAGGAGAGGTAGAGAGGCAACGTGTGACTCTCGGTAAGAGATAACCAACGTGAGTCATGTTATTTCAAGCTAATTTCACATGGTGTGAAGCCGTTGCTAAATGAGATATACAACAGCCGTTGCTTTGAAGCCGTAACTAGCTTTGTTGATGGGTGTAAACCGTGGGAAAAAAATAAGGGGCGTTAATGACCAATAACGTCCCGTTGGAAAATCTGGGCCGTGGCCTTGTCTTCATGTCTTCTCTGTGCCGCTATGGATTAGACCAGGGGTGGCCAACTCCAGTCCTCAAGGGCCATCAACAGGTCAGGAAGACCGAACCACCGATTATCCCTGCTTCAGCACAGGTGGTTTCATCGGTGGTTCGGTCTTCCTGACTTGATGGCCCTTTAGGACTGGAAGTTGTCTACCCCTGGATTAGACCAACCAGGCCACTATTTGAACCCTTTCAGAAGACCGCCCCATACGCACAAAGTAGACACCGGAGATCTTTCTTGGACATGATTGTAATCGGACATACATGATTCAAAAAAAAAAAAAAGTAGCGTACAGACCCAACATGAATGCAATAACCAAGTAACCAACGGAGAAGGCGGATTTATCATAAAAGATTTTACTAGCACGGGGAGAAAGATATATATATAAAAAAAATGATAACGACGCAATAAAAAAAAAGGCATGTAAACAAACCAGAGATGTATATCGGGGAAACCATCCAAACAGGATTTCATAGATGTTCAGTCCCGCATATAAACAGCCGAGTGATCGGTTTAACCCAGATCCCTGCACTATACAGAAATGTGTGGCTGGCAGCTAAAGTGTTAACAGGTTAAAGCTCCGTTATTAATGCCTTGGGTAACAAAAAAAAAAAAACGGACCTTTTTTTTGGTAACCTAAAGTTTAGGGTTTTACTGCCTCGCTCTCTTCTCTGTCCCAGCTGATATACTCAACTCAGACGAATCTTTTGGGGGACCAGCGTCCAAAATTGAGAACCTCACCCCACGCAGAACAAACCCCTCTTATAATCTACGAGCTGCCCCACCCTTTGAAAAATGACTTTATACAAAGGCAATCACTGTTAAGTTAGGCCAGGGGGTGCTCAACGCCAGTCCTCAAGACCACCCCCCCAACAGGTCAGGTTCAGGATATCCCTGCTTCAGTGTATAGGTGGCTCAATCAGTCCCTGCTTCAGCACAGGTGGCTCAGAGGTGAAGTCTTCGACAGCTTCTGATTGAGCCACCTGTGCTGAAGCTGGGATATCCTGAAAACCTGACCTGTTTGGGGGTCTCGAGTGCTGGAGGTGAGCCCCGCTGATCCAGCCTATAAACCCTTTGCCGGTATTAATTTGCCGTGTGGCACTGCGGCTTCTCACGTTCTGCATTTTTCAATGCGACACTTGGTGTGTAACTTTTTACACCCGGGGTTGTGCAAAAGGCATGTGCGAATTTAATGTTGTAATCCAATCTACCTTTCGGTTAATGAGCTACTTCTGTTTGCCGGTGTGTTTGCAAAGTAATGACGCTGCCACCACCCAAGAACAAAAAGCAAAAAACAACTGTACTGGTGGCATGAAGGGCTGACAAACAGTCTTATCACAAAGATATTGGCTACAGCTTGCAAAAACCCTCCCGGTCCTCAGTTCCCTATGACCCGGGGAGCGACTGCCCTTTGAACTCAGGAGAAATATTACGGTAGACATTCTGGCCTGGCAGCCTAGGGGGATTTATATCCCTCCATTGGGATATAAAGCTGTAGGCCCACTCGAGGAGTTCAGTTACCATGTAACCCCCACTCCTAAAATGCGGCAGTGCAAAAACGTAGGCCTACGAGCTGAGGCGTTTCACACACCTTTATACAACATATTTTAAAGGTGCATTTGAGTCTCACATCGAGGGATATACTGCAGCAAAGGCAAAGCGCTTGGCATGAGAACACCTTAATAATTGAAGGTGCGATTATTGGTATTTTAAGTTCAGGATACGTTCCCAGAAGGAAATCTGTCTGCAGATGGAGACCCCTCTCGTTTATTTGTTGAATAACTCATTATAAGGACACATTGCTGAATCCAGAAAGTAAACACACTGCATTTTTAAAGAGCTGTATTTAAATCTGCAGTCCCCCTTAGCTATGGCAGGGGCAGCTTTCAGGGGTAAATCTGGGTGATGTGTGTTTTTTTTGTTAACCAAAACGTGACACTTTTTTTCTCCTACTTTTCATTTTACGTCACTTGCTAAACACCGTGAGCTCGACTTGGGAGGGGTTGGATTTGCTATGTCTGTGGTTTCAACAAGAGTTTGCACAGGCAACCCCCCCACCCCCTCTCTTAGGCCCAGCTCTATAAAAAGGGTGCAAAGCTTTAGGACGCCTCAGCTCCCATTCAGATTAAAGGAAGTAAAAACGTGCTAAGCCGTCGCACCCTTTTGTAGATATGGGCCTTAATCTATATTGGCTATAAAAAGAGACGGGGGAGGTAAAGTGAACACTTGACTGACCAGCCCGCCCCATTTAGAGGCCCAGACAATTAATGCTTTTCTTTACAAATCAAGGCAATCTTTGCTTTCTGCATGTTTACATTAAAAAAAACACTAAGCATTCTAGTGGTCGTTTTTTGTTGTTGGCTACCATGGATTGCACCCATTTACGTACACGAGGTTCTCACGCTACAACACACACCGAGGTTTGATCACCACTGGTCCCATTGCTATGCGTTACTGGTGTCACATACGCTGCAGCACGTTGCTGGCTCTGGTCATAAGCGCTTCAAGAACACTCGTGGAGAGAGATGCTAGAACAGACTATATCAATGGACCTAAAGCCAGGGTGTGCAGCGCACAGCAGTAGAGAGGAGCAGGTTTTAGCAATAAAAGTCCTTTATTAACAAATCATCATGTGGGACAACAGCAAAACCTTCAACGCGTTTCGTTCAAAGGAACTTTATCAAGAAGTGCTGTATGTATTAAAAACTACCATTTAAGTACAGCTGGCTGCCCGTTTTTCGCGCCAAAACGTGACGTCATAATATGTGTTTAAACCAATAGTAACGCTTGTTCCTCGCGCATGCGCGCAGCGCCAGTGCTATGTGTTGAACTCTATGGTTATATTCTTACGCGCATGCGCCGCGAAGCCAGGGTTCCATCTATGGTACACTCTATGGTCAACTCTATGCTCCATTAACTCCCGCGCATGCGCGCGACGCCAGAGTCCTAGGGAAGTCACTACCACTGACAGCCGTGTCAGGCAGGAGACACACGCCCCTCAGGGTGGTGCTACAAGCATGGACACGCCTCTGACAGAGGGGCGTGTGTCTCCTGCCTGACATGCGCGGGAATGAATATAACCATAGAGTTCAACACATAGCACTGGCGCTGGCGCATGCGCGAGGAACAAGCGTTACTATGGTTTAAAACAATATTATGACGTCACGTTTTGGCGCGAAAAAAGGGCAGCAGCTGTACTTAATGGTAGTTTAATACATACAGCCACTTCTTGATAAAGTTCCTTTGAACGAAACGCGTTGAAGGTTTGCTGTTGTCCACATGATGATTTGTTAATAAAGGACTTTATTGCTAGAGCCTTGCTCCTCTCTACTGCTGTGCGCTGCACACCCTGGCTTTGGATCTACACTCAATACAGCTGCACGCTTTGGAAGGGAGACTGGGAAGGAAGGAATATTTAAAACAGTGAGTACTACTACCGGGGGTTACCCAATGAGGAAGGAGGGGGGTGTCAATGTGCAACCCACTCCAACCTTCAGGGTACCCCATTAGTAAGCCAACTTAAAGGCACAGTACTGAGACTATAACTGTTATTACCCAGACAATTCTCCCTTCCTTCAATACAGTCCCAGCACTCTTGAGCACCATCACAAACATACAATTTATATCAATGGACCTGCCTTAGAACCCAATATCAAACCTTTGAAAAAAAAAAAAAAAAAGATGGATTTAAGGTGCAGTGCTTCAAAAATGTAACTTTGGGCTCACCACCATCATCAAAACGCATTAGGGAGACTGTTGGTGCTGGTGATGTTCACTCCCAGAATCACTGCTGTTCACTGTTTATTGGCTCTACTTCCCAAGTGAGGGCAGTGACCTCAGACTGGAACCAAAGCTTCATTTGATTCAATCTGCCATACTGTTTTATCCCATTCAGCCAAGATATTCAGAGGGACTTCGATAATCCAAAGGCCGGGGGGAGGGGGTGGGACTGCAGAATTGTCCCTTCCAAAGGATGATGGTGATAGCTGGGATTGGACCTCGAAAACAAGGTTCAATTTATGCCATACAGCGAAAAATAATAACTCTACATTATACAGATGCCCAGGGCTCCTGTGAGATAAAGCTACAAGATGAAAACGCAGTGACCATGTATGAGGTTTAAGGTACGTTCCCCACGTTTAATGCACCTTTAAAATGACGTTTCTCGCCCTCCTCTACTCGCCCGCACACTGCCTGCAGTTAAAGAAACGTCAGCAGCACAATAATAGCAAAAAGATTTATATAAAAACTCATGAAGCTTGACGGCAATTTTTCTTCCCCCCCCTTTTGCAATTCCAGACAGTGTAACAAACACAGTGCTTGTCCCTTTACATTAAAATTTGTTTTAATATATGATGCATGTCCCCAAAATTACAACCTCACAGATATGCTACTGGTCTTTTTTTGTTTTGGCAAAAAATAAAGATGGTGGAATTGGTCCGTCCTAGTTAAACCCCTCCCAAAAAATAACGATATCGTACTGATTCTGGAATTGGGCAGATAATCACGTAACACTTGAAAGATCAGGGTAAAATCTTGCATTTTTTTTTTTTTTTTTAAACTGAAAAGCTTATTTGTTGCTGCCTTTTAGCGGATCCACATTGAGCTCTTTATAGATGAAATTGTAGTGTACAGCGCTTTCACACAGAAGGAACCTGGGAGGGTTGGGATGCTCGGTACACCATCATTTCATCCATGTAGCACTCCTCTATCCGGCCGCTAAAAGCCAGCAAGACCTGATCTGCTTTTCTCCAAAACCAGAACCGCTTTACACCCCCCCCAAAAAAAAAAAAAAATATATATATCATTAACCTCCCCTTTGGGATCACAGGCTCACTTGAGGAGTTGGGATATCAGCTGATAAGCAGATTGTGCTACTTAACGAGTCGGTTACCGGCAGCTTGGCTACACAACCAACTCGCTGAGTGGCACAAGACATCGTTCTTCAGTTGATGCTCCAGATTAAAGGGGTACATGGAAAGTCTCCGTGGCAGCGCTGGGAGTGCCTGCTCGAGTCTGTGTTGGAAGGCGGATCTTCGTTTGGGCCCTGGGGGTGGGGGAGTGGGTGAGATTGGGGGGGAGGGGGAGAGGGAGAGACGGAAAGGAAACAGAGTGGAATGTGGTCTGGCAGTGGGCACCTTCAGTTGATCCGGGAGCCATGATCCGACTATTCCTCGGACTCGTCGTCGTTGGTGAATTTGGCCAGTTGGTCCTCTAGTTTGGAAATCCGTTCGCCCTGGCTCCTGATCGTGTCTTTCATCAATCGCAGCTCCTTCATCATCTCCTCCATCCTGCTGTCGTTGGGCTGGAAAGGGCGAGAGGCGGAAGTACAGAGAGGAGGAGAGTACGTGAATACCAGCGCTGGTCTATTATGGTCTGCAATCATTAATATAAAGAGGTTACGTGTAATCTCTCCCCCGCCCCCTGCCACCCCCGAAAGTGCCTCAGCTTGAATAGAAGCTCAATATGATGCCTTTTAATTCTAATTTGACTTCTTAGCACTTTTGTTTTTCTAGAACAGGCCCGCAGCCTGCAGCAGCGGGTCCACATGGTAACCCCTGCTGCTTATTCCCATACGGAAACCTAAAGCTGCTTGCAGCCTCAACATGTTATGCGGTCTAATCCCGAGCTTTTCTGAGGAGACTATGAAGTCCAGCGGTGTCACAAAACAAGAGAGGCCATATTCATTTTTGCTTCTGAGCATATTCAGGTCCCATTATGGAATGGGTTTCAACGCTAGGAGCAGTTTCTATAGACATGTTACATTGGGCTGCAGTGAAATCAGAGGACAGGGTAATAATTTGCAGGCACTGGTTCCTTCCATTGCTTCAAAAGGTGCAATGCAACTCAAACCAAAGAGGAACCAACAGGGGCCAATAAGACAAACGCATTATAAGAAGATCAGGGAAACGATCAGTATTTTTAAAGCAGCAAAACATGTGAAATCATATGGTTTATTTTTAAATAAATCGGTGCTGTAGTATTCGATCTTACAGCATTTAAAAAAATATTATTCAACACTTAAGGCCATTTTTAATTAGTTTTAAAGCATCGTTTGATTTCTATAGCAGGCTTTAGCCCACCTCCCCAGCAGTGCAAGATCTTTGTAACACTTTCCTGATTGTGATCATTTGTTGCCAATGTTCCCAGCAGCTTGAGCTGTAAACTGTAACAATAGATATTGTTACCTTGGTAATAAAAGGGTATATTGTAGCTGCTGAGTTACACTGCCTGAAGCAGCCATTATGTTAATCACACCATAAGGATTTGGACAGATTTATAACAGGAGCACCAAATGATTGCCAGCTTAGGTAATGTAGAATTATTGTACATTGTCGCACGCTTTAAGTAAATAAATAAGGAAGGGGGGATGGGGGGGGGGAGGGGGGGAGAGGGGATGAGAAATGCTGCTACAAATAAGATAAGATGACAAAGTGATTTGTTAAACATGGTAACGTGGAACTGGCTCCCTTTTTGTAATGGCACTTTGGGTGATACTTTGCCAAGTGACCTCAAGCCACTTCCAACAAAATAGAAACATTTGAAGGCAGATAAGAACTGCTTTGCCCACCCTCCTGTCTGCTGCAGGACCTCACATCCTGTGTGAAACCTGTCTCTCTCATATTGAGCGTGAGACGCAGGGCTCCCTCAAATGCTTCAATTCTATTACTGTATTAGTCCTTACCCCCCTCTGCCGGGAGGCTATTCCACGTATCCACCTCCCTTTCTGTGAAGTTCCTCTTCACATGTCCCAAGTTGCCCATCCTCCAGCTTTAGTGACCTCTTGGTTGCCTTAGAGCAGACGTGCGCGAGATTTTTTTTTTGGGGGGGGGGGGCTTTGTGTGTGTTGACCAGAGTCTAGAAATGTCCTCCCCTTCTACTGGTCCTCTGGCAAGGAGTATGTGGCATGGGGTTAAAGGGGGTGATTACACGTGAGTGAGGCAGGCTTTAATTAGAAGACAGCTCCTGGCCATATTATAGTGTTAGTCTCAGAGTCCAGCCCGATTGCGCGTCTTTGGGTCAGTGTAGGTTCTGGGCTCAGATTCGGAGCATTACTTGTGGGCTTGACCTCCCAAATCTGCGGTATATACTTACGGCGTTGCCAACCTCCGCTGTCTTTTTGGGGGCGCTGGTAGACTCCGCTTTTTTGTTGCCCGCTGGCTTACTGCCCAGAATGTTCTTTTTGACCACGTTGAGGTCCCGGTTCTTGGTCGGGAGGTAGCCGTGCTTCAGGGAGATCAGGACGGGGTCCGCGTTCTTCCCATCGATCCAATCCTCCGCCTCCATGGGAGCCTCTGGGCCAGAGGTATCTGGGTAGAGGTCGTCTTGGAAGAGATCAGACTGGATGGAAAGGGGGTAGAGGTCACTTTGTAGGTCTAAAAATCGCCAACTCGCCCATACAGCGCATTGCCGGCCCTTCGATAACAGAAAGGGGTTAATGGCTCAGGGGTGTGGGAGTTTAAAATGGCAGGCAAGAGGAAGCCATTGCCGGTTAGTAACTTAACCTCTTCACTGCTAGAGGGGAGGCATGAACAGCGGCAATGTCAATGGATCAATCCTAGACAGAATGAGGTCATCAGCAGGAGTGGTCACGTTGAAATTGGGTGCGTGTGATCTCAAATCCCCCTCCACCCCCCCACCCAAATACTAAATCTTAAGGAAGATTAAAATGGAAGTGTACCCCCCCCCCAGGAAACAGGAGGTATTGTGGGAGTCTAAGTGATGAAATAACACAAAGGGTGACCAATGTGAATGGCTGATTTAAACCCAAATTTATAGACTGGAACAGCCATAACCCCAGTTAAAACAGGGAACTTCCTGTCAGTCAATACTTCGACTGGGCTAAAAAGACCCTTTAAACCCCCCCCCCCCCCCAGGCGCAACCCCTGCTCAGAATCTTTAGGGGCAGTTACCTGCACAGCAGAGCGAATGGGAATTAACTGCCTCTTAAATAATGGACAATGCAAACATTAAATGATCATCTAAACCAGCGCCTCACGCCGATTAAGATCCTTTAACCAGGACATTAAAACGCACAAATGAGTATCCCATGTAGGGATTACAACCGGAATTTGCCCAAGTCTGGTATATCACGTCTTTATTTTAAATCTCATTTAAATAGGCATCTGTGTTAAATGTCTTCCCATAATCTGTTACCCTTCCTCCAAATGCTAAGAAGTTAAATGGTGTTGTTCATGAGAGCACGCGCATCGGGACAGTAGAAGAAAATTAAATATATAATAATTATAAATATACACACGACACATTGTTTTTCTTTAAAGACCCATTAGCGTCCAAAATAATGGTATCTGAACTAATTAGACAAATACCCATAATACCCTCATTATTTGCATCAGTTGACACCCTTGAGTACAGTTCTCTTTGTAGCAGACGAGCGCATCTGATAGTCACTCACCTTCCTGGGTACGGTCATGATGATGGGCTCACATTTCCTCTCGTGCAGTTTGTAGAACCTTTTGGGAGATAGAACATGGTGTAAAGATCGCTCGGCAGAGGAGATGATCGCGACATTCAAACTGGTACAACACGAAACCTCCCAAACTTAAAGGAACGTTTTTCGTGTGGTGGGTGTGTGTTGTGTGAGTGTGTTCTTGGGTGGTGTGTGTTTTGTTTGTGTTTTTGTTGGTTTGGCGTGTGTGTGTGTGTTGGTGTTGTTGTGTTTGGTCTCCAATGTGTGAGAGAAGAGAGAGAGCAGAGAGATGAGATGCGAGGAGTGAGAGACCGCAGAGAGAGCGGAGACGAGAGAGAGAGCCCGAGAGAGAGGGATAGGAGAGAAGAGAGATTGAGCACCGAGGGATTTTTTGCCCTGAGAGGAAGCCGATGGAAGAATATAAAATAGAGTGAAGAGAGATAAGACGAGAGAGAGAGAGAATAGAGAGAGAGAGAGAGATCAGGGAGGTATGGGAGGAAGGTGTTGAACATGTGTACCGACTAACCCGGTAACAAACCTGTTAATAGAGAGTTTGCTCAGCACTATGGATATAGCATACATAACGGTGTAGAGGGTGCCCACACCGCTGATTTAGGTTAAACCCCTAAAGTGCTTCATCTGTGTTGCTGCGGACTCAACTTGGGTTTACCCTGTGGAAACACATTAGAGTGCCAGCAACACAGGACACAAGAGGCACTTTAGGGGTTGCTAACCTCAATCAGGCATTGCGTTTGTGGCCCCCTGCTCAGTTATTTATCGGACAGAAGAACAGGCGAAGCCCAGGCGGTGAGGGAAAGACTCCGGTCCCGGCTCAGTCGACTTCTTCACATCAGGTGTCTGCCACGTCTACCCGCTCTGTAGCTGTGGTTAGATGCCTGACCTCCCCCTCTGTGGATATTTTAAGCAACATGTATGTTGTTCCTCAGGAGTATACAATTGTGAGATTTTTATAGACTGAGTTGGCCTCAATTGTGAGACCCAGTTTCATTCTTTAAAGAAGCCCATTCCGGTTTAAGGTTTTTGGTTTAGTTTAATATTAATTTTCATGACGCCGTTTCTCGTGTTTAAAAACTGTGAAAAAACAAAATTAATTTAACCAATTGTTTGGTCATTTTTGGGCCTGGTATTAAATTTAAATTTTTATTGCTCCCCGGTGTGCTGTGGGTACATTTCTTTTCATCTTTAAGAACAGGTATACACCAAATAAAAAAAACATAGAAACGGAGGTTGATCTTGATATGTATTTTTCCCGCCTTTGATACCAGTTTCAATCGTTGGCTTTTTGTGTGCGCCTAGGCCTCTGGAATCATTATAAATATAAGGTCCTCAGTCACCCCCCTCCACCCCCCTCACCACCCGGCCCCCCCTTTTTTACCAACAGGTCAGCTTTCAAGAGTATCGCCTCTGGATTCAGCTACAAGTGTCTTTGACGGACCCGCCTCTGAATTAAATAACTTTTCTGAGGCTGGGTCTGAATGAAGCCACATGGTCAGAAGAGCGGGATAGCTTTACTTCTGTTGGGGGGTGCTTGAGACTGGAGCGAGCACCCTGCCCTGCGCCAATGAATTATTAACAGGGACTGGGTCCCGACCCTCCACCCCCCCACCCACCCCCACATCCCCCCGGCCGCCCCCCCCCCAAGAACACGAACATTGCCTGGAGTGAGAAGACATGTTATTATCGGATGATCACCGACCTCCCTCAGCAGTACACACAAAGCCCCGGACCGTCGCCTTTTGGCCAATACCCGGCGATCGCTCGCACTTGTTAGGACGTCCAATGCTCCCCGTTTTGCATGGTACGCCATCCCTCCGCTGGGCTCCTATGCTGAACGTGCTGAGGTGTTATGTGAACGTACGGGACGTCGTGCGTGATGACCCTAGAAAAATACCTGCTGTCACCGAACGCGCTGGAGGGGGGATGGATATAGGCGATTTGAAAGGATTAACCACCACCGTACTGAAAAACTATTTAACAAACTAGAATCTGGCGCGCGTCTATAGGGTCCTGATTTAAATGTCATTGCGACCCAGGGGGTGATACAGTGCATGATAGCTTACCACTCACCTGAACAATGCCATAAGGAGCGCGTCCTCCTGGGATAAACGCAAAAATGGCGCAGGACGCGGCAAGCTAATCATTGTCCAATGTTATTAACTCCATTGCCATAGCGATTGGTAGAAAGCAGGTCGTCACTACAAATGGGCACAACGTTCTCCTGCTCACCTGACCCCAGTAACACCCCTGTTCTAGTTGCTCGCTTTACCGCCCAAGCCAACCCTCCCCGCAAAAGGGCAGATTTACTTACCATTGTTGAACAGTGAGAACCCCCTTTCTGCTTAACAGCCGCGTTGTACACACCGGGGCCGCAGCGCGATCGCTACAAGCAAGTTTGCGCCTTATCGAGTCACCTTGTCTGATCCGGATTCTCGGCACATCCATCTACAAAGCGAGCTTCTCTTGGTTTTTGAGGCTCCGGGTAACATTACCACAATTACATCGTCGCTCGATAACGAAAAGGTCTCCCTCTGCCACGCCAAATCTCCAAACCTCACCCCCTCTCCTAGAGGTACTTTCCTTCTAAAGCACAGTCCCAAGTCAAACACCCACACAGAGAGAAAGAAAGCAGTAGACATGTCAACAGCTCCCCCAGACAGGATATGTCACTGTGCTTTAAACTCTATTCCCCATCCCGGCAAACGCATGCCCAGTGAGAGCAGACAAAGACACACACACACGACAAACACACACAAGAGATAAGGACACCCAACCACAAACACACACCATCAGAGAAAGGAAACATTACTACACACACCACCCACACATCAGAGAACGACTACACCACACACACACCAACACACACACACCGCAGAAATACACCACCACACCCACACACACATGAGAAAGACACATCACACACCACACCAAAAAATCTACAACACACACACACAACAAAACACACACACACACACAACACACACAACAAACCACACAAAACACACACACAACACAAAACACACACACAGAAGACAACACACACCAAACACACACCACAACCGAAAGACACACCACAAGAAAGACACAAACAGAAAGACAAACACACAGAAAAAACACACAACACAACAGAACGATTCTACACACAGATATTCAGACAAATAGATTTTCAACACATAATATTGAAATGCTACACTAAACAACACACAGTGATTTAGGAAGGAGACTCTTTTTCAATAGCCAAACGCACATCGACAGCACAGAGAATTTAGACAAACTACACAATCCTAACGCTTTCAGCACACACCTAGATTGAAAGGAAAACCCTACATCACAGCATTCGAAAGAGATAGAGTGACACTGACACACTACGAGCACTATGTAGAAAGACATCATTGTTTTCTTATCCTCTATCGCTACATTCTACACTTCCATTATCATTCCCACAGACACCACAGCACTAACAAACACCACACACACACTATCAATAGAAGACACCACAGAATTTACACACACACCCACACACCTCTCACACACACCAGACTTTTCACTCTTAGATCACTACACACACACCTACACACATAACAGAAAGACACATCACACACACACACACAGAAAGACACACACACACACACAGAAAGACACACACACACAAAAGACACCACTACACACAGAAGACACACACACACAGAAAGACACACACACACAGAAAGACACACACACACAGAAAGACACACACACACAGAAAGACACACACACACAGAAGACACACACACACACACACACATATAAGACTTACACCCACACACAAAACACCACACCAGAAAGACAACACACACAACACACATCATCACACATCACACTCACACACAAACCACAACAACACACAGAAGACACACACAGCAGCACCACAAACCACACACACACACACAGAAAGACCACAGAAAGCCACACACACAGAAAGACACCACACCACAGAAGGACACACACACAGAAAGATCACACACACAGAGAAGGACACACACACAGAGAAGGACACACACACACACACACACAGAGAAGGACACACACAAACACACAGAGAAAGACACACACACACAACAAGACCACACACACAACAAACACCACACACAAGCCACACACAAGAAAGACAAAACACACAACAACCCACAGGGAAGGACACACACACACAGAGAAGGACACACACACACACAGAAGACACACACACACACAGAGAAAGACACACACACAGAAAGCACCACACACAGAAAGACACACACACAGAAAGACACACACTCCTGCCCGTACTGCGAATGCCATAGAACGCATTGCTAAAACAGTCCTTGCCTTCCCACACAGATAAATGATGTTGGTGTCTGGACTCGTTGTCTATGAACGGGACGAAAAACTCCGTCATGGTGTCATACTTCTGGTTTGTCCTGTTCCTGTTTGCCCGGAGATTGAGACTCTTCCAAATTTTTCTGCAACAATTGGGATCCAGGATGTTACCACTTACCACTTATACCCCCCGGGGCGCGCATCATGCAATGATAGCACCCAATAGCAGCATACACACACATATTAATGCCAGCAATCGCCACGCATTCTTATTTAGATTACCCCCCCATTATTAATTTTTTGCAGAATACCTCGCCGATACCCCATATTTTATTGCACAGCTGTTGACCCCCATTTTTACCTTAACCTCCCGCAGCTAATCTGCCAGGTACGCTTTCATATGACATGCAGCAATTGCAGCACATACACTCAAAATGCATGCACACATCGCAGCTTATAACCATATTAATGCAGCACTTCAGCAGCATCATCCACCCTATATATAATGCAGCACTATCGCAGCATACACCCTATTAATGCATGCAGTCGCAGCGTACACCATAGTAAGGCAGCAATCGCAGCGTACCCTATTTTGGATACTGCAGAAATCGCACGTGTACACCATATTAATGCAGCAATCGCATGTGCGTACCACCCATATGAACTGACCCAGCACAATCGCAAGCTACACCATATTTAATGAAGCCAAATAGCAGCGTAACCATATTAAGCAGCAATCCTGCAGCACTTACCAACTACGATTACAGCGCAGCCAAGCCAGCATACACCATAGTCTAACTGCCAGTCATTAACGCAGCGTGACACAACCTATTGAATGAGCCATCGCAGCATACACCTATTAATGCCAGCAATCCGACCAGCATAACCATATGTGCAGCAATCGCAACGACCCGTATCTTACCACCATTAATGCAGCCTCCTTTCACGTCGTACAGCCCCTCTACTCACACAGTTCTTATCCACCATATTAAGGCTGCTAATAGCAGCATACCCTAGTAATCCAATGCAATCGCAGCGTACACCTATATTAATGCAGTCTAATAGCAGCAGTACACCATAATTATGCAGCAATCCGGTTATTACACCATAGTATGCTGCAATCGCAGCGTTTTTTTACACCATTAATGCAGCACCCCAGCCCATTTATCGACCAGGTACACCATATTAATGCCGCAATTCGCAGGACACCAATTAATGCAGCAATCGCAGCGACACCATATAATGCAGCAATCGCCAGCGTTACTACACATAATAAGAAGCAATTCGCAGCGTACACCATATTAATGCAGCAATCGCAGCGTACACCATATTAATGCAGCAATAACAGCGTACACCATATTAATGCAGCAATAACAGCATACCCCATATTAATGCAGCAATCGCAGTGCATACATATTAATGCAGCAATCGCAGCATACCCCATATTAATGCAGCAATCGCAGCATACCCCATATTAATGCAGCAATTGCAGCATACCCCATATTAATGCAGCAATCGCAGTATACCCCATATTAATGCAGCAATCGCAGTGCATACATATTAATGCAGCAATCGCAGCATACCCCATATTAATGCAGCAATCGCAGTATACCCCATATTAATGCAGCAATCGCAGCATACCCCATATTAATGCAGCATTTGCAGCATACCCCATATTAATGCAGCATTCGCAGCATACCCCATATTAATGCAGCAATCGCAGCATACACCATATTAATGCAGCAATAACAGCGTACACTGCATTTTAGGTGTGCATACCGGATTCCATAGTGCTAGCTGGCGTTCGCTCATTCGACTGAACCCGGTGGTGAAGATGCTCCCGTCGGATAGGAAGATGGCTCTCATGGGGCGGGCGCCTTCGTGGGCCTTATCCTTCTCCTGGAATGAAGAAATGACCATTGTACAAAGCGCCCCAAACGCTGACCCATCTCATATACCAAGAATGCAGGCACAGAACCCACGTGGGCAGAGGGGGCGAGTGGGCAGTATCATTACAGGCCCACACTTCGGTGAATAAATAAACAACGCAGCCAGGCGGTTCCCTAATTAGGACGGGATTTCAGGCTTAATCCCAAACCACAGTGGGGGTTTTATTACTTCTATTTCTATAAAAAGCTTTCAGAGCACAGTGAGCCCACCCAATATTTTCAGCAACGTGATCCTATACTTTTACGCATTAGATCGGGACAATGATTGGGCCACCTGTGCTGAAGCACCTGTGCTGAAGCAGGGATATCCTTAAAATCTGACCTGCTGGGAGGCCCTTGAGGACTAGAGTTGGCCGCCCTCGAGACAGACGATGCTCTGTACTAATTATCCTACGTGACCCCTGCCGCCTGCTCCCCCCTCTCCGTTCCTAGCGTCTCACCGCTATCATTTCCTGCTTGCGCGGGTCGATCACGCGCAGCTTCTTGTCTTTGGAGGCCGTGCAGATGAGGCTGCCGTTGCGGTTCCAGCAGGCGCTGAAGATCATGTCGTTGTGAAAGTCTTCCAGGTTGATGATGGCCTCTCCGGTACCCACATTCCAGATAATGACCACGTTATCGCAGCCTGCGGACGAGAGAACCCCATTAACACCTCCAACTTCTACCCATGATACATATCAATCTGAACCTCGTTTGACGGACCCCCGGTGATTGGGGGGAGGCATGGGCATTACAAACTTGTAACAATATATAGCCCAATGCTCTAGCAGAATCATTTTTCAGTGGCCTCACAATTGGCCACCATGGACATTTTTCTCCGGACATTCAAGCCCAAGTGTGTCGCCATGTTGGAAAAACCATCAACCTCTATAAATAAAGCCGGATTCCCGATTAAACCAATAACAAAAGCAGTGTGTACGGCAAATCCGGTGACATTTCCTGCCGTGCCGTTGGAGGTTGGCGTTGTCCCCCACAATGTATATAAAAACTGTTAACGTAACACTAAACATATGTTAGCAGTGCAGCCCCATCTCAGGACCAACATAAACATACAAAGAAGAAATATTTAAGACGTTAAAAGTAGGTGAGTTTAAGAATAAAGACTAGACAACATGGGAAGCCGACTTGGATTTCCTCTGGCTGTGTCCTTTTGTGCGATATCACAATGCAGAGTTTGCACGGGCAAAGCCTCACTCCTTAATTTTGTTTGGCTCGAACACGGACAGGGTGGAACAGATGTTGACTCAACATTTGACATCCAAGGGCCTCACCCTCCTTAACCAAATGGGACCTTTTGAAGGACGAGCACCTTACAGTACTGAATGGGAGTCTTTACATACCTGCACTGAGCAGCACATTGCGGGCAGTAGGATGCCATGTGACAATGCCAACCCTCTTGGAATGTCCTTCCAGCACCACAACGGGCTCTGTGAGTGGCAGGGTCAGGCCGCCGTCTGGGATCTGCCAGACCTGGGAGCAGACAGCACGGGACAATGAGCATAACACACGCACGCCTCCCTGCTCTACAGTCTGGTGTCTGCAGGTGGTGGTGTCCTCCGTAGGGCCAACGCTGGAGCCCGTTTGGAGTTGGAGAACCCGGTCAGTGTCCCAGATCTCTATTCTTGGGGAAATCAGTCGCTCTACGTCTCAAAAACCAAACATCAATTTGTAAGCTGCTGAAGTTAATTGGTCTGAACAACTAAATTCTATGTAGAGCACTGACTATATAATGCAGCATTATCGACGGGGACAAGTGTGCGCGCGGGTGTACACACCACACACGCCGTTTGAAGAGAAGTGAATATATACCGTTTAAAGCTCTAGTAGATGTATTTCTCCTGGGAGTTGCAAATTAGTTGTAGGTTGTGGTAACTTTTTGGGGACCATTAATAGATGTTAAAGAGCTTTTTAAACTTCACAGGCCTCTTCTCCTAGTGTATATACATAAAGACACACCACATCTACATCAGACATGATCTCTTCACGTCGGGCTCCACACGCATCACCTGCTTCTCTTCGCACACCTAAATCCACCCCCGGCTCATTTCCCTTGTGACGGAGGACGAGGTCTCTGTGCGTCTTACCAGCGCACCCTACAACCTGCACAATTGATCCTATTCCCTCACATCTCCTCCGCACCCTCTGGCACAGTAAGCCCCACCCTAACTCACCTTCCTAACCTCCCTCTCACCTCCGGCACATTCCCACCTTCTTTTAAAACGCGCAGTCATCACGCCTATGCTAAAGAAACCCTCACTTGACCCAGCCTCCCTCTCCAACTACCGCCCTCTCTTCTTCCCTTTGCCTCCAAGCTACTTGAGCGGCTTGTATACAACAGCTTGACTCACTCTCCTCCAACTCCCTGCAATCTGGTTTCCACCCTCTACAATCCACTGAGAACGGCACAAACACGTGTGGCCAATAAGCTACAACACAGAAAAGTCTACGGGCCATATCTCCTAATTTTCCTGGAGATCTCTGCTGTCTTCCACACTGTTGATTACCCCCTTCTCCTGCACACTCTAAACTCCAATGGCCTCCGGGACGCAGCCCTCTCCTGGCTCACGTCCTACCTTTCATACCGCTCTCAGGTGTCTCCTCTTCTTCGCTCCCTCTTTCTGTTGGAAATGGCTCTGTCCTTTGGCCTCTGCTCTTCTCACTCTATGCGGAGGACATCCAAATCTACCTTTCCTCCCCTAACCTCGCCCCAAGCCAAACATGTCCAAAAGAGAACTAATAAAACTTTCCCCCTTCCACACAGTCACCACTACACCCAAACTCTCCCCGTCACTAATACCACAAGCTCATCAACAGATCAAACCTGCCGCCTAGTGGTTATCTTTGACTCTGCACCTCCAAAATATTGCTAGCATACGCCCTTTTCTCACTCATGACGCAACTAAAATCCCAATTCACTCACTCATCCTATCCCGCCTCGACTACTGCAACCTTCTAGTTGGCATTCCCCTTACCTGCCTGTCTCAACTCCAATCCATCCAAAACGTTGCTGTGAGACTCACCTACCACACTCACAGCTCCACTTCTGTTGCTCCACTGCGCATAGCCTTAAACTGGCTTCTTATATCCTGTAAAACTACATTTAAAACCCTCTGACTTACAAAGCTCTCAATGATAATGCATCCTCCTCACATCTCAGCCCTCACCCCCAAATATACCCTTAAACGCCCCCCACATACACAGCAGGCTTTATTGCCCCTTTTGGTGACATTCTGTTGTAAATATTCTGCATTTTAACTGAATTATGTGGCGTTATCAGGATGAACACACGCGAACACCGTCATGTATTTCCTGTCTGCAATCACCCTGCCATGGGAAAGATAAGAGCGTGACTGACCCCGCCTGTCGTGCATCTTGCTACAGATTCCTGGTTGCTCCCCCCCTGCTGGTCTCTTATCGTCGCTGTGGAGGGAGCAGTTTGGGAAATGACACAGGTGGGGAGGGCAGACTCACCCCCTGCATCAAATCTCCAGCGGTTTATGTCTTCCTGATCTAACCATACGGAGAACCTTGCAGCAGCTGCCTGCGTATACACATAGCTGTCTGTAATCTGGCTGCCAGCAGGGTGTGTAATGCAGTCAGTGTGTTACAGCGCTGCACGCAATGGTGCGAGACGTGTAGCAGCTCTTCCTGCTGCGTCTTTGCTGTAAGGAAGACCCGCGATGCGTGGTAGGCACCACCGCGGTTAAACACGTGTCAAATTACCATGACTGTGCAGTCTTCGGAGCCGCTGGCGATGACGTTGTCATTGTGCGGGCACCAGTCAATGTCCAGCACTGGTCCCGTGTGGCCACAAACTGTCGGGTAGGACTTGTCAATTCTTCCAGTCTGGAGAAGGAGAGAGAGAAGGGGGAGAGGGGGAGAGGGGGTTAAGAAACCAAATGCACAGCAGCTGCTACAAAAAAAATGACATGTTCATTTATTCTCTTTATTTTCAAGTAGTAATCCAAGCTGTTTTTTTCCTTCATTTTATTTAACACGGTATTGAAGCAGGGGGTTTCCGGAGATAAACCGAATTTCAGCTATGGGGACCCCCTGCTTCCGGAGGTACTTACCTCTGTAGGGGGTGCCGGTAGCTGCTCTAGTGTTCACTAGAAATCTGCTTTGCAGCGTTCCCGCGCCCTGCTGGCCAATAGGAAGCTGTGACGTCATCAGGTGCGGCTTCCTATTGAGGCCATGTGACGAGGAAGACGAAAACTGCAGAGATACCGGCACCCCCTTTGGGAGGGAAGTATATCGGAAGCAGGGGGTCCCCGGAGCTGAAATTAACAGGGTTCAGCTCCAGAGACCGACGGCTTCAATCCTGTATTTAAAAAAATGAACTTAAAAAAATAAATAAATAAAAGAAAACCTGGCTTTGATCGCTCCTTTAAAAAGGCCCAAAGCCTGCAGTAGAGTGTTTACACGGTAACTTCCTGCGGTTTGTCCTAATTTGCTCCAACGCAACACACACTTTTCAAAGAGCTTTATCAGAGAAATGGTCTTCTGCACAGCTCTGACGGGGCTCGCAGAAGTCCAACAACAAAGTCAGAGAGGCTCAGCGGGTAACTTACATTTTGGGCTCAGTTTTTAGCCTTTAAAAAAAAAAAATATATATATATATATATATATATATATTTGTAAAGTCATTGAGCAGGAAAAAAACTAGAGGTGAAAAGAAGCACCCTATATCAGGGGTGGCCAACGCCAGCCCTGAAGGGCCACCAACAAGTCAGATTTTAAGGATATCCCTGCATCAGCAGTCATTGACAGCCAACTATGCTGAAGTAGGGATATCCTTAAAACCTGTTGGTGACCCTTAAGGACGGGACCTGGCCAACTACCCTATTGCATAATATGTAATAGTTTCTCGCTTGCGCTGTACGTAAGAATTGCGCAGAACAGCGAGTCCCTGCCCTGTAGGGCTTACAATAAAATGTCGGTGCCTGCAGCACAGAGGACATAAAGTGACCTTCCCAAAAAGCCGACACTAGGGTTGGAACCAGGCTGCCTCCTTGTTTGAAGAGCCAATGCCCTTACTTCCTGAGCCGCTGCTTCCGCCGAGCACAGTATGGGGAAGGACGTCTTACGGGGGCACTTTTACATCCCGTGCCAATTGAGATGTTCCACATTGACATTATTTTTAGGTTATAATTTTTGAAGACCTCAAAACATACAATGGGGCGGAAAGGGGCACAGAAATAAAAAGGAGGGGCAGCAAGTAACAACATCCAGCGTTATACATTTGAAATAAAAGGTTATGGGCGCACAAGGATTAGGCAGGCGATAAGAGGGTAGGGCAACAGGAAGGGTCAATAGCATACAGTGCAGGACAATACCCAATCACATTTTACAAGGTGCAACGTCAAGAAAACCGTGTTGAGAGTGCGTATTGCAACTAGATTTCAATGTGAGAACGTTTGTTTTATATACATAATAAAGTGAAAACTTACCTGCAATAATTCTTCCTTGGCACCAGACATTTTTTTTATTTATCATTACACAGACCTAATTTTATTTAACATTTTAGCCCCTTGGGGTGGGTGGTTGGGGTTGGGGGTGGTTGGGGTTGGTTCTCGTATTTTGTCTTTTTTATTTTGTTTTTTTTTTTTTGTTGCGTGTGTGTTTGTTTTGTATTTCCCGTCCTCATTTCCTCGAACTCCCCACCTGCCGTGCCCTTCAATCCTCTGTCCAGCTGCCGTTTATTATTTATTTTAATTTTTTTCAATTAATATGTGCAACAATACAATCCACACAATGATAAGTAATTAGCTAAGTTGCCGATCGATCCGTTCTCCTGTGATCGATCGGCGAAGATTCGGCTCGGGGGTTCACTAAATGGCTGTCAGTGCAGCAGAAGAGGACCAAAGATGCAAAGTTGTGGGGAAGATCATGTGACCAGTCACTAAATACAATTAGTGCACTGCTAGAGGGCAGGGCTCAAAAAAGGATGTGCCAGAGCCTGTTTCAGAAGAGGAAGTGGGTGTGACTTTGTAAATGGTTGCTATAGAAACAAACATGCTTGTTACATTATAATACATAAAAAATGTAATTCAAAGTTGTTTAAAAAAAATGCTACAAGTATTTTCTCATAGTACAGAACTGATTTATTAAAGAAAATACATGTAGGATATTGCTTGTTCTGCAGCTTCAAGCCAGAAATTGGAAATGCAACATACTAATAAGCACATAGCCATGTAATGCTTCCTATATTATTTAAACAAGTGCCACGATTGACGTCACGCTGCTAATCAGCAAAAGGTTATTCTGCTTACAGAAGCGAGACCCAAACACCCTTATGGGGACTCATCAAAAACCGTAACCATAGTTTCCCCCTCATCGCTATCCATGTTGCAACAGGGTCTCTCCACTCCTGCTATAATGAAGATCCGCTGGATACGAGAGAAGCTGCAGACACGGAGATAGAAGAGTTATGGGATGTTTGAGACATCGTCCGAATGCTGCAATTGGAGCAGGTGGACCCAGTTCGTATCCCGGTGTCGGCTCCTTGTGACCTTGGAAAAGTCACTATCTCCGTGCGCATCAGGAATCAAAATCAGATTGTAAGCTCTTCAGGGCAGGGATTCACTGTGCATGCAAAATTCTATATAGAGTGCTGTGTACAAGATCAGTATAGACACACACACACACACACACACACACACACACACACACACACACACACACACACACACACACACACACACACACACACACACACACACACACACACACACACACACACACACACACACACACACACACACACACACACACACACACACACACACACACACACACACACACACACACACACACACACACACACACACACACACACACACACACACACACACACACACACACACACACAATGTTCATTTTATCCCCTTTTTATCTTAAACATCTAATGCCCCTTAAACCAGGGACCAGTTCACGGAGCAGCAGGCCTTTTCAGAACATGCACTGTGCAAAGCCGAGGGTGGTGAGGGGAATCTGAGGACTGTACCCGCTGACTCAGCCCTGTGGTCATCTCAATCCAATGCTCCAGGATACAAAGACAAAATAAGCGTTTCTAGGAAACTGCTGTGTTTTCTGAAAGCTTATCCAAAAAAGGAAGAACAGAGCTAGCCTCCAAACATGCACATCCCCAGGGGCGCTGCAACCCCACAGCTGCCAGCCTGCAATACTGAAGCAAACCCGTGTCACGGGGCCTGCATTCCAGTGTTAATAATGTATCTGCTCTGAGCATCAAGCACTTAACATATGCACTGGAAAGCCAAGGAGAGAGAGAACACACACACACGTGTGTATATATGTGTGTACACACACACACGGTGCGTTATGATTGGCTATTCTGCAATATTCTGTGTTATCGTGGCCAATTAATCCATAGATTCAATCACATTTAAAGTCAAAACTTCTATCTGTGTCCTCTGAAAAACGAGCAGGGGGGTTTTTTTTTTTGGCAGATCCTATGAAACTGATGACGTACTTTGTGTTTCAATACATTTGCAGCCAGAGAGACCAGTGATTGCTGAAGGGACTCGTTAGGCAACCAATAGCAGTATCACAATTAAGGTTAACGTTCCCTCACCCGGCACAATGAGCAGAAGTGCCCGCACCCCCCTAATCTCCCCCAGTATCTTTATGCCACCATCAGGAATGGGATTATTAGGCGTTCCTGCTCAGATCCTAAGGGCAAAGGCTGCGACCGCTCCATCTGCTCCACTGGAGGCTACCGGAGAGAGACATGGGCGGGAATGTAGCTTTTCCCAGGGGAGAAAGGGTCTGGAAGGGTTCTCGATTTTCATTAGGAGACATACAGCATTACCCAAGGGGAATATATTGGCTCTGGGGCAGCGCTGTGACAAGAAATGCTGTTCTGTATCAATATAGCTCAGTTAAGTCCCTATACGCACACACTGGGCACACAGCTGGAAAAATATCACCAACAGTCCATAGACAAGGTAAAAAGTAACTCACCCACCCCCTCATAACCACAGAGCCCACCCCCCACAATATACACAGACCCATCCACTCCCAAATAATTAAGACTCTCCCTGGCAAGCAGCCTGAATTGATATTTGGCTTCCACTCTGTGCGACCGGGCATTGAAACAGTAGGGGGTGTGCGGGCAGCACGCCCGTTCCACCGCCAGAGCTGCTAATCTAGCGCCCCACAATGCCTAGCACTTAAAAAGGCGCCAAATAGCAGCGGCAGGTGCAAAGTGCTACATTGGAAGCTACGGTGGAGACGGTGCGCTGCCGGCACACACCCTCCTATTTCAGTGCCTGGTTATTATAATTCACTGCATTGTGTCTCTTGTAAAGCAATAAGCAGACGGTTGGTGATATATATATATATATATATATATTACACACACACACACACACCTATAAGCACCCCTATTAATGCCCAAGGGGGTGGAGGGTGTAGGTGAATGCGTGGTATACACACATGCATATATACAATTCCCAGTCTCCAATACACACAAAGCAGCAAGATTATCAAGTTCAGGGTAGAAACAAAGGCCTTGGCTACTGAACAGAGATAACATTCCAGCAGGCGCAAAGCAAGCCCCGCACTGTCACAGCAGGAAACAGAAATGGGACTTGCAGGCTAAACAAGCAGAGCCAAGGAGCTGAACGGCTGAGATAGGGTCAGCAAAAACCACAAAGGATACATATACAGTATATCCAGATAATACAGTGAGAGCCTGGGAGGGTAGCAGGCTAAAGGGATATGTGAGGACATCATCATGGAAAGGGTGGTAGATTTTTGGCATAGCCGCCCAACAGAAGCTAACACAGTAAGGGAATTCAAACATGCTTGGGGAAAGACGGAAGGCTATGCTAAGAAAGGAAGACAAGATCAAACGTCGTCTGAGGTTTTACAGCAAATAGGAAAATGGGCAGACACGGTGGGCCAAGTGGTTCTTGGGTGAAGTGGTGTTGGGCCGCAATTACAGTGTCAGCGATGGTGCGCACCGCCGGAACAAATACCTAATCTCAATGGAGGCGCAGTGTGCGCGCGAATGCATTTTTGAAAGACAAAATATTTTGTCTTTCCAAGCGATGGCCGCGTGACGTCTATGTCACGTGTAGCGGTCCAGCGAATGAGGGCGAACCGCTCACGTGATGTCACGGCCACGCCTCCCCATCGCCTGAACATCTCAGAGCACAGTTCACACATCGCGCCAGAGGCAGACTTGCGTCACGTGCATGCGCAGTAAGTAAAATCTCAGCCTTATTTACCGTCAAACTCTGTTCAGAGCTCTGGTAGGCGCTTTGAATTAATGTACAGTACAGAGCTACGGAAAGCTCACAAGACTCTTCTTCACAGGTCACTTGAAGAGGAGACCTATGGGGTTTGAATAGAATGTGACATATGAAGAAGTCTTATTTTGGGCACGAAAAGACATCCCAACCTACATAGCCAGCAAACAATCAATGAGACTTATTGGAATACACAAGGACAATTTGTGGTGTATTCCTGGTCACAGTCATGTGATGCTGTGATGTCACCACTGACTTCTGACCCAAGAAGCAGAGTGAGAGACCATCAGGGCATAAACAGACACGCAGCAGTCTGGGGTAACCAGGAAAATTACTCAGCAGTAATAAAGAAGGATCGTTCAGTACCAACAAGGTAGTATGTTATTGTGAAGCATAAACACTTAGACATAACTGTTACTGGTACCATCATTGCCTTTAGTGTGGGTGAACAGAGTTGGAATTCAAATGCCAGCATCTTGACACCTTGTACAACTCTAATTTTTGGAAGGGAACAGGTCTCTAAACACTTAATAATAATTAAGGGCATTATTATAACTCAGGGATGTTCCAACAACTGAATGGCTTTGAGAAAAGACGGGTCAACATGCTAGGTGACATGTATGTCACTCAGATTTTTATTATAGATCTATAATCTTCAACCCGTGTCTCCCCCTGCTGGATGAAGCCTCCTCAATGATCTTCCAGGAACAGCGATTACAGCCTGTCCTCAATGTTGCACCATTTTCAGATTTCATCCTCCTATCTTATGTTTGGTCGTTGTCTTGATCTTTTAATGTCCCTTGGAATCCAGTTGAATTCCATTTCTGTCCAACAATTGTCATTTCTTCTTGCGATATGTCCGGCCCACTGTCATTTAATTTCTTCAACCATGTAATGTCACAGACTTTTGTTTGACTTCAAACCCATTCATTCTTTTTACTGTTATAATATGTCACGCGTATTGTAAAGAGCTATATGCCTGGATGGCGCTATAAATATATAAAGATAGTCATTTTGGGTAATACCCAGCATGCATCTCTCCATACGTTGCTTTGTCTGAAGCTTCTGAATTGCCTTTGCTTTTAGGGTCCAGGTTTCATATCCACACGTGAGTACGGGAAGAATACCCTGGTCATACAATCTTTATAATACACTGTAATCCTCTTGAGGCACAGAGGAACGGTCCCTTGAAATATAGTCTGGTTTCTTCCAATTGCTTCCATCCCATCTACATTCTCCTATTGATTTCATTGAAAAAGTTCCCATCCATTGTTATTTGCCCATCAAGGTAGGCACAGAGACAGAGACACACACACGGACACAGGACACAGAGACACAGGACACACAGACAAACACAGGACACAAAGACACACAGACAGACACAGGACACAGAGACACAGGACACACACAGGACATAGTGACACACAGACAGACACAGGACACAGAGACACACAGACAGACACAGACACAGAGACACACAGACAGACACAGAGACAAACAGACAGACACAGAGACAGGCAGACACAGACACAGAGACAGGCAGACACAGAGACATGCAGACACAGACACAGAGACAGGCAGACACAGACACAGAGACAGGCAGACACACACAGATACAGAGACACACAGACAGGCAGACACAGACACAGACACACAGAGACAGACACAGAGACAGACACAGAGAGACACAGAGACAAACAGGCAGACACAGACACACGCAGACACAGAGACACACACACAGAGACACACACAGACAGACACAGAGACAGGCAGACACAGAGACACACAGACAGACACACAGACAGACACACAGACAGACACACAGACAGACACACAGACAGACACACAGACAGACACACAGACAGACACACAGACAGACACACAGACAGACACACAGACAGACACAGAGACACACAGACAGACACAGAGACACAGACAGACACAGACAGAGACACAGACAGAGACACAGACAGAGACACAGACAGAGACACAGACAGAGACACAGACAGACACAGACACAGAGACAGACACAGAGACAAACAGGCAGACACAGAGACAGGCAGACACAGACAGACACAGACACACACAGACAGAGAGACAGAGAGAGAGACAGACAGAGAGGCAGAGAGACAAAGATAGAGAGACAGACAGAGACACAGACAGACAGAGACAGACAGACAAACACAGAGACACAGAGACAGAGAGACAGAGAGAGACAGACAGAGAGAGACAGAGAGAGAGACAGAGAGACAGAGAGAGAGAGACAGAGAGAGAGAGACACACAGAGTGTTTAGGGAGGACAGCTGTACCAACCCTTTTGTTAGGATAGGGCAGAGCTGATCCGCTCTCCCGAGCTTAATTATACAAGGCTTTTATTTAGAAAGAAATTAGTCATGAACTGTTAAAGCCATGAATACTGAGCAACGCCAGCCAAAGGTCCCCATTCCATCACTGCTGACACCAGACGGTCACGCTCACTGCTCTCCTGGTAATCGTAATGATGGACACTAATGAGAATGTAGTGGACGTTCACAGCCGTCCCAGGCTCACCTCATCAAGACTCACGTCATCAAGCGTTTGTGGCTAGTGCCAGAGGCGGGTGCGATTCTTAAAGTCACATGTTGAAGTCACTCTGATACAATGTGGCCACTTCACCCGGCATTGTGTATGGCATTGAAACACTGCTGCCTTTTCATTTGTTGCAGCTGAGACTTATAAGTCATCCCTTAGACATCTGGTGACCAATTTGCTTGTGAAAGGGTCACGCTCTCGAAAAACCAAAAAGGAACAAATGGCAGTACCATGTTTATAAAGCAGCAAACACCCACTAACAGCACTTTGGATTTAAACCAGAGGGTTCTCTGTAGCTGATCCGCTCTATTTTAAACTCTGGGGGCCTTTCAGTCCCCGAGATATTTACCAGCATTGCTTCCTGGATTTTAAAGGAGATTTAAATGGCCGTCCAACAGGAAGCGCCAACTGATAATGTTGCCGCTTCCAATTGGCAGCCATTTTGTTTCCCCTGCAGGGACGTTTGAAGCAGTTAACTTCACAAGTAATTATTTTGGGAACTGGGGGGGGGGGGGGGCGGAGGGAGGAGGGGAGGACCACACCACAAAAAAAAAAAAAAAAACTAGTAGGCATGGGACACGGGGGAATTGAGGCTTTAATAGGTTAAATGCAAGGTGGTGCGCAAATATAGTTTTTTTTAAAACTCGTATTTCTCCTTCGTAACCAAAGTTTTGGAAGATTTGCTATGAAAAATCTGTGGAGAAAAAAATAGAACCTCTTGCAAAAACCGGCAACTGTGTAACATTTCATGCCACCACGAGCCAAAATAATACAGGGCTCGAGCAATAAATATAGGATGAGACAAGAGAAAAGGGAGAGTGACCTCCAGATTCCAATGCTAAACAATCATGTACAGGCAGTCCTCGGTATTAGACACAACTGCGTTACTCAAAATGGCGTTGTAAGGAAACGGTGTTAAAGCGAAACACGTTTCCCATAGGAACACTGTTTAAATGAAAGGTTCCGTTCCTGAAGGCATTTTTTAATACTAAAATACAACCAAATATTTTAGCAGGCATAAGATATGCAGCAAACAATAATTATATAGTGTAGATACTGTATTATATATATAAATAACATAATAAATAATATATTATATAGTATAATATAATTTATATAGTATAATATAATATAGTAAAATTTATATATATATACGCTCTTACGACGCTTTGCAACGTTGTTTATGTGAATGTGTATATTATATACACATACACAACGTTGCAAAGCGTCGTAAGAGAGTTGGATAAGCCATTTTGGCGTTGTAAAAATGAATATAGGTATGCATTGCATAGCGTTGGATAAGCCATTCGTTGTAAAGCGAAGCGCTGTAAAACGAGGACTGCCTGTAGAGGTATAGAAGCAGATACACAATCACTGTCCAGGTGCAACAAGGAAAGGTCTCAATGTAGGTATAAGATAATAACAATGAAGTTATAAAATAAGGAGTGGCTTCGTGGTATAAATGCACCAGTCGGGGGTTAATTAGCAGATAGGAACTAGAGGTACATGGTAATCTGACCGCAGACACACCACCTGTAAGCTCAATAATTGTCCCAAAAATGCTACCCTTAACCGACTAGTAACCCTGCCACCCCTACAGCAAAGCTGTATATATGAACGAACTCCCGTGAAACCTGTATGGCAAGCAGGTTCACAGCTGCTGGAGACCAGAAAGGCAGGGCGCTCCTGCGCAAAGTACTGACGGATACCGCTACTGCTCTGCTGTCTGGCGTACACACCAACCCCTCAGCCCGCCGATGTAGACGACGTGGGAGCTGCGTCACAGGAACAACCGACTGGGCTTGACTGGGGACCCGATAGCAGTGCACTCCGGCACGTCGTTCGTCCTGGGGCCGCGTTCAGAGAGCAAACAGCCGTGCTCCGACTGGGGGACCAGCATGCAGTGCGCTCTGGCGCGTAGATCACCTGGATACAGTCTCTGCTCAATGGAAATAGTCAACACCTGTTAATAGTATGAGACCTCTGTGTGCTCCATTCCAAAATAGTAAATGAAGTAGTGACCATTCATTTTTTTCTACTTCATAGGATAAGACAAGACCTACACAGACCCAATAACACAAACAAGTATTTCTTCCGCAGGGAACACACACATTACTTTGACGGTGATCGAGCCTTGCTAAGGAAGCCCACTGCAGTGGTTTAAAAAGAGATGCAGTTCTTGCCTGGCTGCTACGTGGGTTGCTGGAGATTCCCATAGGAACCGCGGCTTTCCTGGCAAGGGCTGGGTTTGTTCCATGATCAGCGCCTGCATTGTTTTTTAAACCTCTTGTTCTGGACGCCGTCGTTTGGAAAGCGTCCTGACAATCAACATTGTGCAAGCCGGGTATTAAAGGGGCAATCCCTCTCCTATGACCAAACGGAACGAATTCCAGTGACCGGTTTAAAGGAGCAACCCATGCAATATCTTACATTTATTAAAAAAAAATACAATCAGTTCTGTAGTATTAGAGCAGCGGTGCGCAAACTGGGGGGGCGCGAGACTGCCGACGGGGGGGGGGGGGGGGGGGTGTTGGGTTTACAGAGGCCCCGCGCGCTTCCCGAAGGCACTTAAATTAAGTGCCGGGGGAGCTGCAGGGCCTCTGTAAACCTTTACTTACCTAGGCTCTGGTGGCTTCCTTCCTGTGTCGCCATGGCAACGCGGCGGCAAAATGACGCAGTGAGGTCATGTGACGTCACGTTGCTATGGCAACGTGACGTCATGACGCCGGAGCGCAGGTAAGTGGGAGTTAGGGGCCCGCGGGAGTGAGGGGAGTGAGGGGACCACACACACACACACACACACACACACACGGTTTTAGCCCGCCTCCCCAGCAGTGCAAGATCTTTGGCAACAAATGATCAAACAGGGAAGTGTTGCAATGTTCCCAGCCGTTTGAGCTGCAAACTGGCTCAATAGATAATGTTACTGTAGTAATATACGGATACATTGTAGCTGCTGAGTTACACTGGCTGAAGGATAGATAGAAACTGAAAGGCAGCCATTTAGTGAACCCTGGGAAGCAGGATCGTTGCGATTGATCACGGGAGAACCAATCAAATGGCAGCTTAGTTTTCAATAAAAGGTCAATAACGTGCTGCTTGAATTGCCTCTTTAAAGTCCAAATGCAGCCAACGTTTCGCTCCTTACACAAAAGACCTTCCTCAGGGTTGTGCTCATGAAGAAATGCAACATAGTTAAAATACATATAAACAGGAAGTCAGCGACACTTCCTGACTATGTATTAACCCTTGGAAGCAGGACATTTGCCGATTTATCACGGGAGAACGAATCGACCGGCAGCTAAGGTAATTAGTTCTCAATACAGGTAATGGTGTGTGTGTTTGTGTGTTTGTGTGTGTGTGTGTGTGTGTGTGTTAGTGTGAATAGTTTACTCTGCATAGAGTAATAGTACAGATTAATTTGTATCTATTGATCTCTATAATAATCTTCAGCCCTGGTCGCTCCACTGCAGGATGAAGCTGTCCCAGCGCATGCGTGTGCATGTACACGCGGCGATTACATTAGCAGCTGTGTGGTCACTCCAGCAAGAAATGGGCAAGCGTGAAATGGAAAAGCGATACAGCATGAAATGCTGGGACGAGATAAACAAACAAGCCTTTCCGAGCCCGGCAAACACTGCGGCTTATTGAGGCATGTCAATAATGGGGTGAATAAAGGATTGGTCATCTCGCTGAGGCATCTCTAGGAAGTTTCCAGTCCTACAGGTTTGCCAAACGGAGTTTCTAATTCGCCAAAGATTTAAGCATCGGTCGCTAACTTAACCCGTTCACTGCCAGGTGGACCAGTGCAACGCATTGTTTCACATCTGACATGATTAACCTATTTGTGAATGTGAAAAATAATAATAATAAAACACACACACACTTTGTTAAAAAAAATAAATGTTTTATTGCGTAGCCAGGTGCTACTACTACCCGAGGAAATAATGCATCAGTGATTCCAAGGCTTTAACGACCAGGGCTCCAGTGGGTGAATATATACCGTTTAAAGCTCTAGTAGATGTATTTGTTCGGGGAGGTGCACATTAGTTGTAGGTTGTGGTAACATTTTGGGGACCATTAATAGATTTTAAAGAGCTTTTCAAACTTCACAGGTCTCTTCTAGTGCAGGGAGCACAAACTTTTCCTGCTGCGCCCCCGCCTGCCTGCTGGAGCTTTCGCCCCCCCCCTCTCCTACCTTGCAGCTGCGTCAAATGATGCTCCGGGGTCACGTGACGTCCGGTCATGTGATCAGCGGCGGCATTTGACGCCTGTGACGTCACATGGCGCCGCATTACCATGGAGACACGTCACAGCGTCTGAATCCCGGTAAGTTTTATTGTTGCAGAGGCCTCACACGATCCCCCGGCATTTAATTTACATGCCTGGGGGGAAAGCGTCAAACCTCTGCAACCGCCTGCAAACCCCGCCCCGCTCCTCCCCCAGACAAATCACCCACCCCCCAGTTTGCGAACCCCTGTCCTAGTGTATATACATAAACACTCACTACCTAAATCGGGTTGAGATTGATCTCTCAACCAGATTTAGGATGGAAATAAAAATATACACGTATACTCCAGCACTCAATTAAGTGGGAGCAGAAAAGAAATGTTACGGGCAGTGAACCTCCTCCTAAACGTCAGATTGCAATGTGACGGGCAGCGAACCTCCTCCTAAACGTCAGATTACAATGTGACGGGCAGTGAACCTCTTCCTAAACGTCAGATTGCAATGTTACGGGCAGTGAACCTCCTCCTAAACGTCAGATTGCAATGTGACGGGCAGTGAACCTCCTCCTAAACGTCAGATTACAATGTGACGGGCAGTGAACCTCTTCCTAAACGTCAGATTGCAATGTGACGGGCAGTGAACCTCCTCCAAACGTAGATACAATGTGGGGGTGGTTGGTGAGTGGGCGGGCAGAACCTCTTCCTAAACGTCAGATTGCAATGTGAAGGGCAGTGAAACCCTCCTAAACGTCAGATTTACAGGTGAGGGCAGTGAACCTTCTTCCTAAACGTCAGATTGCAATGTACTGGCAGGGAACCTCCTCTAAACGTCAGATCGATGCATAACACACGTATAAACACTCACTACCTAAATCGGGTTGAGATGATCTTTCAACCAGATTTAGGATGGAAATAAAAATATACAAGTTATACTCAGCACTCAATAAGTGAGGACGCGACAGAAGAAATGTTACGGGCAGTGAACCTCTTCCTAAACGTCAGATGCAAGTTGACGCGGCAGTGAACCTCCTCCAAACTAAGATACATTTATGTTGGTGTGGTGGTGTGGTGGTGGGCGGGCGTAGGAACCTCTTCCTAAACGTCAGATTGCAATGTGAAGGGCAGTGAAATCCCTCCTAAACGTCAGATTTACAGGTGAGGGCAGTGAACCTTCTTCCTAAACGTCAGATTGCAATGTACTGGCAGGGAACCTCCTCTAAACGTCAGATCGATGCATAACACACGTATAAACACTCACTACCTAAATCGGGTTGAGATTGATCTTCAACCAGATTTAGGATGGAAATAAAAATATACAAGTGTATACTCCAGCACTCAATTAAGTGGGCAGCAACACAGAAAGAAATGTTACGGGCAGTGAACCTCCTCCTAAACGTCAGATTGCAATGTGACGGGCAGCGAACCTCCTCCTAAACGTCAGATTGCAATGTGACGGGCAGTGAACCTCCTCCTAAACGTCAGATTACAATGTGACGGGCAGTGAACCTCCTCCTAAACGTCAGATTGCAATGTTACTGGCAGTGAACCTCCCTCTAAACGTCAGATTGCAATGTCTACTTTCATGCGCAATGTGGTTTAAATATCCATGTACCTGGATGATATATTTTTTTTAAAGAAAGTGTGAACCACCCAACTTTGACCCCCAATTAACATGTCAGTCACAAGAAACCTTGTGTTGGGCTCCAGTTGGAAACCGTATTGGTAAGACCGCTCACCGTGGAAAAAGTCCTCATATATCGGAAACAAAATATAGATATGAAACAAGGGTGCATAGGAGGAAGAAATGGTATACAAAGTTCTGATCCAAGTAGGACCAAAAGGATCCTCCGAATAATTGCGCTCAATGCTATTATAAAGGTATATTGGACTACAGTGGCCCGGCAGAAAGTATAGCAGCAAAGGCTGGCAGTTAGACATTAGTATCAGCAGTTAAAATAAAATACAATTTTATTACATCCAAAATGATGGTGACAAAGTTGTGATAACTATATACAGTGACAGTGTATCCTGTAATACAATAATATAAAACCCCTGGAGTGTAGTGGAGTAGGTGGTAGGAAACGGGGTTATTGTATTTAAGACCTGTCATAAACGCTTTCACCTGCGTGTCTAAACATAGAAGCCCAGAATTACTCCTCTGACATGTAGGATATGCAGGGGTGCATATATGCTGCGATCTCTGACAATGATCAGTAGATATAGGTCTCAGAGTATTATTTGTATACTATCACATGTATAGAATGATGTGTATGTAATGACGGATAGATGTAGGTCTCGGTGTGTATTGCTTATATACAATTACATCAGTACTCAGCTGTCGTATTGCTGAGGTCATAGTTTGCAACAATCAAAAGAGAGACGTGGGTAATCTGATGTACTCAGTATAGCTCTAGGTATTGTATGCTTCCTCATAAACACATCATCACATTCATGCCAGATAGCAAAATCACAGGTGCAGTGCCACAGGTAACAAGACCAATGACATCAGCTCCGGCATACAATACAATATCTCTACAGCAGTAGGTCAGTGGTCACGAAGGACCGTGTAGTGAAGGCAAGATGTCGCCACTCCAATGATGTCACCGCCGTGACGCCCTACTCGCCGACGCACGTTTTGCGTGAGAACCACGCTTCGGGGGGCTGCTGTTTTTTTCTCTCCGAGCTGATAATGGTCCTCCGTGACCACTGACCTACTGCCTTAGAGATATATAGACACGCAATTGAAAGCGTTTATGACAGGTCTTACATACTACAATAGCCCTATTTCCTACCTGCTCTGCCACTACACTAAAGGGATTTTATATTATTTTATTATACTCTGTCACTGTATATAGTTATCACCACTGTCACCATCATTTTGGATGTAATAAAATTTTATTTGAACTGCTGATACCAATGTCTAACTGCCAGCCTTTGCAGATATACTTTCTGCCGGACCACTGTTGTCCAGTATACCTTTGTCCAGTATACCTTTGTCCAGTATACCTTTGTAATAGCACAGTGCAATTCTTTGGAGGATCCTTTTGGTCCTACTTGGATCAGTACGTTGGGCTACAGTTGCTTGGCCACTCCCTGGTCAGTCGATCCTGCATTATCTGCAGGGTGGGGGAGGTAGAGATAGAGTTAATTGATCACGTCCATGCCTGCATAGCACACACCCTGTTTGTTGTCAGAGACAGAGAGGAGAGAGCGACAGAGAGGAGAGAGCGACAGAGAGGAGAGAGCGACAGAGAGGAGAGAGCGACAGAGAGGAGAGAGCGACAGAGAGGAGAGAGATCGACAGAGAGGAGAGAGCGACAGAGAGGCGAGAGCGACAGAGAGGAGAGAGCGACAGAGAGGAGAAAGGAGAGAGCGGCAGAGAGGAGAGAGCGACAGAGAGGAGAGAGCGACAGAGAGGAGAGAGGAGACAGCGACAGAGAGGAGAGAGGGACAGAGAGTAGAGAGCGACAGACAGGAGAGAGCGACAGAGACACACAGAGGAGAGAGAGACACAGAGGAGAGACACAGATAGAGAACACAGCCAATGATCTGCAGTGTTGGAGAAGGGATTGTGTGCCTGACGGGCTGAACTCTTCCATGGCCTTATATGGGCAAATTTACTGTCAGGGCTTGGTAGGGAGAGAGGGAGAGTGGTGAGCAGTAGGGGAGGCAGTAGGGGAGGCAGTAGGGGAGGCAGCAGGGAGTATACAGCAGGGAGTATACAGCAGGGAGTATGCAGCAGGGAGTATACGGGAGCTTAAAGAGCCGGGCCCCGCATGCCTCACACTTGCCACTCGTTATTTATAGGAATGCTTCTATGGCACCAGCTTATGCTGTGGTGGTGTGAAACTTGGTGGTGTGAAACGTGGGAGCGCTGAAGGGTTAACCCCTACGCTGCCAGCAACGCATCCCTCCAGCAGCGTAGGGGTTAAAAATAAAATACGACAGCAGTGATATGCATGGTGATACGAACTTACAAATCCAAGGCAGGAGATCCACCAAATGGACAGGACGCCAAGACGGCAGCGAGAGTTACAGGCCCAAGTCTTCCCCTTACCATCCAGCAACAGAACAATTCTTTATCATGTGTCATGGTCGCGTTACACCTAAAGTACCAATAAAATCCAACATTCAAACAGTGACTTCTGCTACCAACTGCCATAGAAACCCGCACCGGCGGCTCCTTCCCCTCCCTCCCCCACCCCACTCGCACCGACGGCTCCGTCCCCTCCCTTCCCCCGCACGGCGGGCTCCTTCCCTCCCCCACCCGAACCGGCGGCTCCTTCCCCTGCCTCAAAAGAAAGAGGAAGGAGTAATAGGAAAAGAGGAAGAAAAAGATAAAGGAGGGAAGAAGGAAAAGCACGCAACAAGAGAAGGGCAAGAAGGAAAAGAAGGGAAAGGAAGGAAAAGAAAGAAAAGATTTTAAGTCGAAAAGTCGAGGAGAAGGGTGTCTAAAAGCACAAGACTAATCCATCTCTCGTACCCACCGGTGGTGTCCGACTACTAAACGTAATTAGCAAGTACATCCCTTGAATCAACCTTTCTCCCCCTATTTACGCTATACCGCACATTTAACTGATCATATTCCGTTATAGACATAACGAGGATCAACTTTAAAATAACGAAACAACGAACAGACGGCTCTTCACCATCCATCCCACCCTACTCCCGCACACCGACGGGGGGGCTCACGTTACCATCCCTCCCCCGCACCGACGCGCTCTCCCCTCCATCTCACCCGCAAAGAGGATCCTCCCCTCCCATCCCCCGCACGAAGGCTCCTTCCCTCCCTCCATGTGCCGATCACAGAACAGAAGGATAATGACACGAAAGTATAACCGTACCCCCGCTGTCCTGTCATCTTTGTTTTTTTTTTTTGCTGGCTGGTTTGTCTTGTTTGTTTTTGTTTTTTGTGGTCCGCACCGACGGCTCCTTCCCCTCCCTTCGCACCGACGGCTCCTTCCCTCCTTTCCCGCACCGACGGCTCCTTCCCCCCTCCCCGCACCGACGGCTCCTCCCCTCCCTCCCAAGCACAGCGGTCCTTCCCCCTCCCCTCCTCCCCCGCACCGACGGTCCTTCCCCTCCTTTCCCGACACCGCGGCTCCTTTCCCATCCCTCCCCCGCCCGACGGCTCCCTCCCCTCCTCTCCCCCGCACCGACGGCTCCTTCCCCTCCCTTTCCCCGCACCGACGGCTCCTTCCCCTCCCTCCCCCGCACCGACGGCTCCTTCCCCTCCCTCCCCCGCACCGACGGCTCCTTCCCCTCCCTCCCCCGCACCGACGGCTCCTTCCCCTCCCTCCCCCGCACCGACGGCTCCTTCCCCTCCCTCCCCCGCACCGACGGCTCCTTCCCCTCCCTTTCCCCGCACCGCCGGCTCCTTTCCCTCCCTCCCCCGCACCTCCTTTCCCGCACCGGCGGCTCCTTTCCCTCACCTGCATATTGGAAGGGGAACAGCATGACCCCCTTACAGTAACCCCGACATCTAAGGCCAGGTCCCTGCTGGCTACTGCAGGGACAAGAGCCGCCCCTCAACGGGCCGGGCTTGCTGCGCCGACAGAAACTCCTGCTCAAGAGAATTGAGATCAGGACTCACGAAGGAGCGCTAGGCCACGCCCCCTGCGGTTCAGCAAACGAGGGTGAACCTGCCGGGTGACGTCACGGCCGCCCCCCCGTAGCTCACTGCAGACCGGGGAACTCGGCTGCACGCGCCACCAGTCTCGTAGGCGCGCGCGCAGCGCAGGCACTGGGGCCGGTTGCCTAACCTGGGAAGGTTCCCCGCAAAGTTAGGCCCCACCCCCCTTTAAAGGGGCAGCAACAAAAATTAGTTGACACTGCACGAATGTGCCCATTTTCCTTTTCTTGCCGCCTGGTGACGTGCTGGTTTTCTATATATAGAATAGGCAGGAAGCGCCTTCTCCCCTAATGCAGAGAGAAACTGAACTCCCCTCGGGAGTTACATCTGTCCTCCAAAAAGACATCCTCTGGGCAGGGTGTGCACAGAACCAACCAAAAGAAATGTGAAGTATGTCGACCGCAAATGCAGTTTGCCTTCCAAGTGAAAGAAGCCTATAAAATGCCATATAACACGGTCCGACGGCCAAGCAAAGTAGTGTGCAAATGTTAAAAGTCATGCCCAACAGCCACAAGTCCAGTGCAAGATGAAAATATCCACAAAAAGGAGCCAGTGACCAAACCCCAAAAGGCAAGACACCATCTCCTCATGCTTCATGCAGCGAAATTAGGAGCGCAAGCTCTTCGGGGCAAAATTCTATGTACAACTTTGCTTACACGGTCAACACAACATGAGACAACGAAATGACAATCTATTTTTTCCCGTAGATTTGCCTTAATTCGTGTTAAGCGTCATCCATCTGAATGGGCTGATCCCCTGAAAGGGAGAGAGGTCTGTGCATGAAACCTGCCGTGCCACACAAACAGAAGGGACGAGTACTTCCTTCTTGTATGGAGCAGTCGTGCACAAACATCATTTCTCGTATGAAAAAGTAGGCATGTCAAACCTTCAGCACAGACTCGCCACAAAACATTTTCAAAGGCCATTTATTTATAAAATATTTTACCAGGAAGTAATACATTGAGAGTTTCCTCTCGTTTTCAAGTATGTCCTGGGCACAGAGTTAAGACAAATAATACATGGTTTCAAATACAGTTACATAAATGAGCAGGTTATACATTATATACAAGACATTGCATGCACAGTTAAAGATAATATATATATTATGGGCGTGTAAGCCACCATTCCAGTAACAAAATGTGACTGTATCATGTAAACAAAATAAAGTTATGGCGAGTAATAAATAAAGTGGCAAAACCCCTCTGTACAGCAAATAAAAAGATCACCTGTGCGCACATTCTCTCGTCAGACGGGTCTGCAACCCTGCCCTTCCCCATTATCTCCCAGCATGCAGCGCTTCCACTGCAGCCAGGGATTCTGGGTAATGGCATGCAAATGAGCACAGTGTGTCACCTTTTGCTTCGTCTCCTCTTCTAAAAAATAAATAAAGGAGCATTTGCGCCTTTCCTTTGGGTGCGCTGACTGAATTCATGCTCAGACATTCGTAATAATAATAATAACAAATAATTGTAACTATATAGCGCTTTTCTCCCAATGAGATTCCTAGCACATCACACATTTAACGCCAACGTTGCAAGCAAAAAAAAAAAAAAAGGGGGGGAGGGAGAATATTTAAAGCCATAAAAGAAACCAAACACAAGACAAAAATATAAAAATAGAAGAAACGGAATACAGAATGGATGTAATGATGGCTTCACACAGGAATTACAAGATGACCAGGACACAATTTAAAAAACCATGAATAATTATTTACACACTCATCGCCTGCATCCTACAAAACATGACACCAATATTGGTTTCCTTTGGTGCTAATCACGGGCCGGTGACATCTGAACCGCTTTGGAATATTACAAACCGTCTGCAGGAACTACACACAAATATTCATACAACAGACATTTAAACGCTGCCTTGAGATGAGGCCACCGCTGCATTTTGCATCGTACACTGGGGACATTACAGAAGAAACACATGACAAGATCGGCTTGATACAACAGAGGGGTCACCCTCACTGGGAATACCATCACTGCCAGTCCCTCTTCCATATCATGTCATTCAGAGGTTACATCTTGGTGACTCATCCTTTTAGTTTTGAGAACGGCGGGGGGGGCACCGGTGCAGGGTGCATGGGGGGGGGGGGGGGGGGGGGGGGGAAGGGTACTTGCCAGAAACCTTAGCAAAGCAACATTAATGTATATAGAAATGACATTACATAGTTCAACTTTAAATAAATACACGTAGTAGAGGGACGTATTGATCCACCCTCGGTTGGCATAGTCGGTCCCAACCCCATGCATCACTAGATGGGTTTCTTGTTGATCCACAAGAAAGATGCAAGAACTCCGATCCCTCACAAAAATAGCCCAACACACGAGAACTACAAGGAAAAGCTCATATTACAATATTGATCAAAAATGGTTTAAAGTACTTCTATGAACTTCGTTCACGAAAGGGTCTCAGGCCGCAAGATTAAAAGATAGGAAATAGCATCATCATTGCCATGCCTTCACTTTGGTCTCAACTAGGACTGTTCCTTTGTCCTCCAGGACGTAGCTACTATGTCATGATGTCTGGCACTGCCGGGGTCTCAAACAGGCCAGCTTTTATAGACATCCCTGCTTCAGCACAGGTGGCGCAGTCTTAAACAGAGCCACTGATTCAGCTACCTGTGCTGAAGCAGGGATATCTATAAAAGCTGGCTGGTGGTGGCCTTTGAGGACCGAGTTTGAGACCCCCTGATGTAGTGGCTAGGAGAGATCACGTCATGCGTTTCTACGCAGTGGGATGTGATGTACACGGACAGTGAGTGAGACTCCTCTTCTGCTCCGTTATCAGCGCCGAGGCGATCGAGGGATTGTCAGTGCCGGAGGCGTTGCGGCACCAAAAGGGTTAAGCCCTAACCGCCACCATGCAGTTTGCAAGAATTCGCAACTGTGGCCATCATTAATAGCAGGGGATAAAATGTTTACTATCTACACATACCCCCAAAATGAGGAAACTAAATATTGTTCCTGGCGAAGAAGAGGTCTAGAGCGCATATAAGCAGGGAGCAGTTACACATGGCAGGGCTCTTTACCACCACACCAAGACCTCATTTGGGTACTAAAATCAGGACCAAGGTCAGGGACGGTAACTCAAAGAGTCCCAAAGAGTCCCAAAGGGGCCGCAACTTCCAGAGTACCACCGCCCCTCCAGCACACCGCAGTCACATTCTGCACAGCTAGAAAACAAGCAAAAAGGCAACAACATCATGGGGCACTCAAAGGGTTAAAATGGCAGTCCCTCCTAGGACCCAAGTGACCTCATGACAGTGACAAGTTTAAGGGGGTCACAAGTAGGTGATTTATGCCTTTTTTTTAACCCAAAATCAAACACCTGTAAGTATGTTACAATTCTTTTATAAAGCCCCGCTTTCCCCGTCTCTCTGACACGGAGAAATAAACGCAGGCCGGAAAACCTCCGCTATCAGCACTGCGAGATTTGTTTAGGGAAACCGTGTAGACTTAAAATTCCTCTGTGGCTGGCGACGTGGGGCGGCAGGTCTACAAATGCACATTTTACTGGCTGGAGGGAATGGGAATGAGATGTTCGGCGTCACTGGCTTTACCTTCGGGCTGCTATTAAAAGGCGAACACAGTGCTCTCTGAACACTTTTATAGTTCCCTTCAAAGCCTCCAGGGCTGGGCCCTTTCTATTAAATGGTGCTGCACCTTAAGGGTTTTACGACATAGCTGTAAATGCAAGGGGACTTCAACCCTTAAGCGGCCTCAAATAACCCTATACTAGAATCACATTTTTTGTTTTCCTTTTCAATTTCCCTTCCAGATGTCACCAAAATGGTACCGTCACTGGTAGTCACACCGGACATCACAGGAGGGGACAGCTGAACACTGAACAGGATATTATAGTCCCATGTTAACCATGGGTATATCACCCAACGTGAAAAGACTCTGGTTCATTTATTTTGTACATTTTTAGAAATTAAAAAAACACCATTAGCCTTAGATTGTAAGCTCTTCGGGGCAGGGATTTCCTTTCCTATTGTCTGATTTTGCTGCACTTATTGTATTATTATAATTCCCTGTACTGTATTCTTTGTGAAGCGCCCAATACACTTTTGGTGCTATATAAATAAAGACACACAATACATTAGAGAACTATCGCTGTGTGGGGTGAGATCCCATCACATAGGTCCTATGCGGGTCACCGCTGGCAAGGGCAATCATGCATCATTTTATTCCTATAGCGCCAACAAAGTACCCAGCGCTTTGCAAAAGGGAATAGAAGGCACGTGGAGCGGCCCGTACAGAAAGGCCCAATCCCACAGGCAGGCGGTTGCATTGCATTTCTAAGTGGCGTCTGAATGGAGGGTTGTTTGTCAATCAGGGCTTTCCTTTCCCCTCCACCGCCCCCCCCCTGTCCTTATCACACAGGGACATCTCACACAAGGGAGCAGCCAGAGGCAATCACCCCCTCCCAGGTCTCACTAACACACATTAAATATACACATAGGTGTCAGGTTTGGGTAAAACAGGTATCAATCACCCACATGTGACCCCTTAAAATCATGTCGCTGGAATGAGTTAACTTGGTCCTAGCAGGGACTGCCTATTTAAATAGGTTCTCGGGCTGTTGAATTAATAGGGCAGGACTGGATAAACACGGCTTATCTGCAAGCGATTGCACTATGGTGCAACTATGCAGTGCAGAGCCAGCAGTGACATAGCACCGTGTGGGATTTCCGAAGGAGCAGCAGGAGAGGGCAACCGCTTCTTTAGGCACCGTATCAATTAGTGATCCATCGTCACGCCAACGGATTTCCTCCCGGGTTATGGATTTTACAGGCCTCAGAGAACACCTCCAGGCATTTCCCAGCTATCACATTCCACTGTATCCGCCTTAGTCAGAGTGGGGAGGGGATCGATGGGCCCGGCAGGGATTTTAACCGGCAACCCTTTGGGGATGCCGCCAGACAAGGGGGATAATGCAATGCGGTGGGACGGGAGCAGCATGTGCGCTGGCTGAACAAAACAGGGTCTTTAATTCCTCTCTGCGTCCTGACCTCAGATTTCCGCTTCAAAGTAAGATTACGCTGCGCTCCCAAAAACATTTGCAGCCAAGAGACTGGGTTTTATTATCAGGTGCAGTCCCACTAAGTAACAAGGCATGTAGGGCCCTTATCTCCCAACTTTAGCTGTTGACCTTTTGGGCCGGCATATACATAAGCACACAGACCCGGTGGAATACAAGACAGTGGTCACAGCAACAAGCCCCCCCCCCCCCCCCCAAGTTCAATCCGGTAAAAGAGTTAATAGTTAAATGGCGGGTGGGGTTGCATTTACGTAATAATTGTGAAGCAATCATTAATCAAACACGCAACAAGTAGCCGATTAATTTAATGGATCATTTCTCTTCACACAGATACATACAAGTTTCTTGAAGGAACCTTTCAAAAGGAAGCTAATTACACTGATAATTAGTTGTGTTTCTTTATCTACTACATTGGACTCCACCCTTTAACGGCCAATCTCATAGTCGGGCAGTTGAACTTGATAGGGGCTTCTGAATGGGCACCTTAACCCCCTGTACTTATCAGAGTGCAAGTAAAGGAAGGGAGGTGGGAGTCTGGCTGTACAAGCTTTTGCTGATCACACAGGGACATCTCACATAAGGGAGCAGCCAGAGGCAATCACCCCCTCCCAGGTCTCACCAACACACACATTAAATATATGCATAGGTGTCAATCACCCAGGTGTGACCCCTGCACCAGGAAGTGTTGCGCCCCTTTAAGTAGTCAGATTGGGCATCCAGTGCATTGCTGATTCGGTCATGGGAAAGATTACGAGCTATACTGTAGGTGTTCTCACAATCTGGTCACTGGTGATTTGCTATGTGGAACAGTGAGGATTCTGCAGGTTTCTTTCCCTCAGTCCCCAGTGTGTGTGTATGTCTATTTAAATAGCGGCATTAATGTACATAGCGCTTCACAGCAGTAATACATGTGAATCATATAAATAACAAATAACAGGTGATGGAAATTAGTGCTTCAGACATAAAAGGAACATTAAGGAAGAGGAGTCCCTGCTCCAAAGAGCTTACAATCTAATTGGTAGGTAGGAAGGACGTACAGAGACAGTAGGAGTGCGTTCTGGTAACTGCGACTGCAAGGGGCCAAGCTTTATGTATCAGGTGTATAGTGTTAGCCACGGAGCTACTCTTATGCTTCTTTAAGCAGGTGTGTTTTAATGTGGATAGAGAGGGACTCTTCTGCCCCTCCTTACATCTCAGCCCTAATTTCTCGCTATGCACCAACCCGACTCTTGTGTTCTGCTCAAGGATGTCTTCTCTCTACCCCCTTTGTATCTAAAGCCCTCTCCCGCCTTAAACCTTTTCTCACCGACTGCCCCGCACCTCAGGAATGCCCTTCCCCTCAATACCAGACTAGCATTTAAAGCTTTAAAAGTGAGGAGGCAAACTGAGTGTGTGATACGGGATTAGTTGTAATAATAGAAGACAGAAAATCTGTGAGTTACTCGGCTGATAAATAAGAGAAACGTATTGAACTTGACGAGGATTGCGGGGCAGAGGGAGTGCTTAGACAGAAGAGTGAACAATGCTAGCTGCAAGTTCATCCTTGAATGATCTTGTTCTGTAAACTGCTATTCTGTGTCTCTGCTGAAATGTTATTTTTTTTGTATCTTAAAACTGTGTTGTGAGGCAATAAAGAAATACAAATCCGTCACTGGAATTAGTTCCCTTGGTTCTTTTAACGTCCATCACAGCTGTAGATCCACATATTAAAAGGCACGCACGATCCTAGATATCCTTGTTACATGGGTGAGCATTGCTAAGGTCTCTGCTGCACTTCTGATCATTGTGCTTACTCATGGTAAATCTCCAGGAGAGGCCTTCTTTAGCCGCCCGTAATGTGGTATTTTTACGAGCGTGAGACGTTGAGGCTTCAAAACCACCAGATCCCATATAACAAAGTGATACTCCTCTCTGCACAGGCCTTGTGCACGGACACACGTTTATACATGACACCAAATACATGTGTGCACAACTTACGCGCGTGCACACAAAGACCCTATACTATATGCACAGTGATGGATTTAGGGCCCACCTTTTATATGGCTTGTTGGAGTCTTACGTTAGCAACACAAGTCTGAGTTCTAACAAAGTGAAAGCACTCAGACATTTAACACCTTTTCCAACATGCAGTACTTTTGCAATTCAAGATCAACCTTACTGGCGTTTCCAATTTAGGCCCGAAATACATATCCGGAACACCCGGTGCGTGCTGCAAGGTCGCACGGATCCGGCCGAGATGCAAAGCCCCCTCCGCTGTCACCGGGGGGGGAGGGGAGAGGGGGTGATGCGAGGCCTCGTAACATGCAGCTTCTGAATTATACTACAGGCACTCAAGTTCATATTCTGTTTATACAACAAGACTACAAAATTAACCTTTTCTTTATCGTTTTAAAAGCAAATCCCCACTTTAGGAAGATGGGCAAGTAGTCTGGTTGGAAAAGGAACAGGAATGAGGGTTCGAGGGTCCCCTGGTCATCTTAGAACTTGGTCAAATCACCATCTCCCAAAATTTAGAAAGTAAGCTCTATGGGACAAGGAAAATTAAGCGGACACACGGACAGCCAATTGCCATACACATCAGTTCTGAGTTCCTAACCACAATGGCCATGTAATGAAGAGAATACAAACGAATATAGTGCGCAACTATATACCTCTAGTGGAAAATAATAATATTTAACCCATTCACCACCTATGTGATAGTAGTTGAAAAAACAACCTCAGGATTGAGAATGGGCGTCTGCAGCTATATTGTAGGGATGAGAAGCAACCCCATAACCAACTGAAATACAAAGAAAACAAAAGCGCAAACGCACATAGTGAAGTATGTAAAAAAAATATAGCGCCCTCAGGGACCAGAGCAATGGAAGCCCTCGTCGGGCTGGTCCCTGAGGGCGCCCCATCGGCAATCAGCTGGACTGAGTGGCGTTATCGACGGCCCTTACGTGCAGGGGCTTTCCATCTGGACCGTGAGGACGAGCGGAGGGTCTTTCCCAGGTGCCGTGACGGTGTGTGCCCAGACGGAGATCGCTTGTAAAGGCTGCAAAGTGGACATCCGTTGACCCAGAAGTGGCTGTGTGTCGTTTGGTAACCAATGTCTATGCACATGAAATGCTGATAAAAATCTAATCTGATGTACGCAGATATCTTACCATAACTAATATATATATATATTTTTTTTTTTACATACTTCACTATGTGCGTTTGCGCTTTTGTTTTCTTTGTATTTCAGCCATGTAATGAAGACCTGCCACCGTGCGCTAAAGCAGGGGTGCGCAAACTTTCTGTGCTGCGCCCCCTCCCTGCCAGCACCTGTGCTCGCGCCCCCACCCATACTGAATATCCAGCGTCAAATGACGCGCAGGCGTGTTGCTATGGCGACGCGCACGCCACCGAGTTGCCGAAGGTAGGAGACGTCCGCACCCACCCAAAATAATCCTGCGCACCCCTGCGCTAGGGCACATGGTTCAAAGGTTATTCTCAATGGTGAAGGCAGCCTATTTGCTACCCTTGCAAAACAAATACAGAAGCCATGCGCTCCTCCCAACTTGGTGTGCGATCAGGGAACTTTTACTTTTTGATCCCAAGTCTTAACAAAAGAGCCATTGAGTACCACCGTTTGATCAAAAAAAAAATGATTGAAGCTAGCTAACCCCGTCAAGGTAAAGTCCATTTAAGCTGGTACCTACACTACATGTATAATGTTTCTTATGGTCTTGTGGCTCTACAAGACTATGACCCTCCCACTACTTGGGTATACTACATATTTAGTTTCATGAGAATATGCACAATACAGGTGTATCATGTATGTTACTATATATTTTGGAAAGTTGTTTGTTTGCTAGGCATCTGGACACCAAGATATCGTACCCACTTTTTGCTTGACGGTTCCTGATATCAAGGAGCAGGATTTTGTCTGTTTGGATACAGTCGGACGCCATTTTGAAACAAGATGGTGGACTGAACCGCTCAAAAGTGCACTGATTTTAACCAACTTCCGCAGGATTGTATTGTATATACCGTATATAGGTTTCATAATCTTGGCGCTATGGCTCTGACAAATAGGCTCTTTTAATTACCATACATATATACACTTATACCCAGACACCACACAAATACTGTAATCAATTGAAAAAAAAAAAAACTTTGTTAAAGTGTAGTTAAGGCTTGTAAGCAAACCTTTCAAAAGTCTGGAAACGTCGACATTAAGACGACACCCAACCTTAAAACCCCCCTCATGCTTTGCTGATGACATCACAAACCTCAGGATTTTGGGGTTTCTTAGGATTCCGGAGCAAAGCCGAGTACTGTCAGCTAGTGCATTGTAATAGAAAGAGTGTCCAGTCCGCGCTCTTGCTCTTTAAGAAATTGGAATAGTAGTTCCTCTCTAATCTTTTGCAGCTCTTGATGTTGAAGGTGTCTTCCCCCACCTCCAATGTGGATCTCTGCAGAGAACTCCAACAGCGATACCCAGTTCCAAGAAAAAGAAAAACACAAAAGCGCACCAAGATTGAGATATACAGTGTATTATAGACAATTAAAATTAGTAATATACACTTACATGGATAAAAACTTTATTGATCCTTGATCACGATCGTGACTTCTATGGTGAGGCAACAGTGGGGATGAAGGGGGATGATTTCCGTCTCTGCAAAACAAGCCCCGCGCGCTGGGACTGTGTCTCTGGCTTGCTGCGTTTTCAGCTCACACGGTTGTCAGCGTGATGGCCTGCGTAACCGCATGCGCGGGGATAAGGCCCCCAATAGTAGTCCCGAAGATGCCTGCCCGTTTTCATCTTAGATCGTGATTGTGGAAAAAAGCACTTGTGTGAAGTGGCTGTATGGGAAACAAGCCAGCAACACCTTCGGAGAGGGTGTTGCTGGCTTGTTTCCCACAGCCAGTCTTCACACAAGTGCTTTTTTCCACAAATCACGATCTAAGACTGAAAACGGGCAGGCATCTTGGGACTACTATTGGGGGCCTTATCCGACGCGCCATGCGGGTTACGCAGGCCATCAGGCTGACACCGTGTGGAGCTGAAAACGCAGCATAGCCAGAGACACAGTCCCAGCGCGCGGGTTGTTTGTGAGAGACGGAAATCATCCCCTTCATCACCCACTGTTGCCTCACATAGAGTCACGATCGTGCATCAGACAATATAAGTTTTTATCCATGTAAGTGTATATTACTAATTTTAATGGTCTATAATACACTGTATATCTCAATCTTGGTGCGCTTTTGTGTTTTTCTTTTTCTTAGTGCATTGTAATAGTCTAACATGCATATTGAGCAAAATGAACACATATTTGATAAAAAAAAATAAACTGTGGCAGAAAAAGAAGGCCATGTGCCAAAGACCTTCCGCTTAAAGCAAGAGACCAAAACATGCGGGAGGTATGGGGTATATCCGACTAGAGGAGTGAACAGTCAGAATCCCAGTGTCGCGTCCCTGTGTGACCGTGGCAGGTCAACATCATTCCCATTATGTTACATTCTGATGTCCCGTGTATCACTGCTGTGATGCGCTATGTACACAGATGGTGCTATATAAATGAAGACATACATATAATGCATTGCAAAAGGGGTGAAGGCATAGATGCATGGTACACGTAGGGGACCTTTAAAAAGGAGTGCTGCCTAAACTCTCTGTGCCTCTGGCACCTAAAAGTAGATAGTTTATCGTACAACCTAAAAAATTTTGATCAGTCATTGCCTAGTAACAACAAAAATAATCTCCCTCTTGTAATTTTCCCTGAAATTGAGCGTGTGCGGCGCAATAGAAAAAGCAGATAACGCGCCATTTTTTATTACCTTTTGCAGAGGCATCACCAGGAAGGCCCCCCCGCCGCTGGCTTCGATGATTAGCGCGACGAACTTGGGGTTGACGGCGCAGAAGGAGCTGTCCCAGGTGACCCGGGACACCCGGATGTCATCGTAACACTGGTCGTTCTTCAAGGCTTGCCCGAAGACATGCCGGAACTTGCTCTGACGCACCACACGCCTCATCGTTTCTGCGGGGGGGAACACACAGTGGGAGAGTGAGGGACGGTCGTCTGCTGGTCCGACGCGCATTGAGGGTCACTGCAGACACCCAACTTACCCAATCCCGGCCAGCAATAGACAACTACAGATACACACATCTCTCCTTTGCGCAATAAAATACCCTTAAAGCAGCAGTCCCATTATATCTCTTCGTTCCCCCCTACCTGACCCCCCCCTGAACCACGCTAATTTCAGCTCCAGGGAACCCACGCTCCAGAGATTCCTACTGGTGAAATTACCGATGTCACTTGGCGGTTTCGCACAGGGATATAAAATGGCCGCCTAATAAGAAGCTGCAACAGATGGCGTTGCAGCTTCCTCACGACGGCGAGATTTGAATGGCCATTTTGTCTCCCCCGGAAAGGGCGTCAACAACGGTAACTTTGCCGGTAAGTATCTTGGCAAACAGGTTGTCTACGGAGCAGAGAAGCCCCTGGTTTCCCGTACTGTCAAAAGAAAAGAAAAAAAAAGGGTTAAAAGTACAAAAAATAAAAAAATGTACCGTTAATTAAATAATAAAACACGTGTGTGTGTGTGTGTGTGTCACTGACAGACACACACGTGTAAAGGTGCAATCCAATACATGTATAACAGACCGATGATGCCCTGTTGTGCTTTGACAGGTCCCATTTATTCCCGTCCCCCACACCTGGCCTTTGGGAGAAGCATGGTAAGCGGTCTCTATAAATGAGAGCGCGCTTCAAATAAATAAAGAAATAATAATGAAGAGGGGCCTGACTGGCAGCCGGCAGTGCTGGGAAAGCCCAAATGGGTTTAATAACACAAGATGGGAGAGAGGGAGAGAGAGAGAAGATATTTGAAGGTAAATAAAGGAAGGCGAGAGACAGGAGGCGAGGGCCGCCTGCCTCCCATAGCCCCAGAATTCCTCCGGCACGATGACATCAGCCCGGCTAAGACATCATTTCCATAGCAAGAGGGAGAGGGAGGGAGGAGGAAGCGTTAGCTGCTGGGTAGCAGCCCATTTGGGCCGTCCCCGGGCCAGAAGCATGACTCTGGACTGGGCTTTAACCTTATCAGTGCCAGAGGGCTCTGTACTTAGATTGTAAGCTCTTCGGGGCAGGGGCTCCTCTTCCTAATGTTACTTGTATGTCTCAGGCGCTTATTCCCATGATGTTATATTCTGATGCCCGTGTGTTACGGCTGTGACGCGCTGTGTACATAGATGGTGCTATATAACTGAAGACATACATACAATGCATTGCAAAGGGGGTGGAGGAAGAGATTCACGGTACAAGTAGGGGACCTTTAAAAGGAGTGCTGCCTATGACCGCGTACATACTCCCCGTGCGCGGCGAGAACAAAAGGCCGCACCTCTATGAGGCAGGCCATAGAGTGCGCGATTCTCGGACAGACAAACAAAAATTTTGATTTTGTCGCGCAACAGCCGGGTCACGCTAACGGTTCAGCCAATGAGAGCGATCCGTTCACGTGACGTCTCCCCGCCCCCATCCCAAAGGCCACGGATCGCATCTGGGGCAGCGCGCGAGGCCACGCGCTCCGTATATTCGCAGCCTAAAGGGCCTTTTCATCCTTTTTTAGTAGTACAATATTCACTGCTAATGTTAGCAGCTGCTTAAAGGAGCGGGGCCTTTAAATAAAACAAAGCTGCATTTCCCCTCAGGTTTGAAGCAGGGGGTCTCCAGGATGTGAACGGCGTTCATTTCCGCTCCGGGGACCCCCTGCTTCTCAGGATACCTACCCGAGACGGTGCCTCTGTCGCAGCACTAGCTGGGCACACAGTGTAGCATTTGAAAGCTTCCGGAGGGCCAATAGGAAGCCACAATATCGTCCCTTGCAAGCTTCCTATTGGTCCGCGTGACAACGGGGACCTTTAAACTCAGAGATACTGGCAACACCTTCCAATGGAAGTATCTCGGGGGGGGGGGGGCAGGACGGGCTCAGGGGGGCAAGATACCAACACTATGCAAATTCAACTTATACAGGATTCAGCGTCCCCCAACACATCAGTTTGCCCACGGAAGGAGGGTGCTGTCCCTGTACCCTCCTGCGCTGAAGGGCAATGTTACTGGTGAGCGCGCAGGTACATGCACAGGAGATGCGATCGCACTTTGTTGGAACAGTAGACAAGATGTGCCAGGCCGAGTGCTCCTGTATATGTGTTACGTGGTGGGACGGCAGCTACACCATCCAACCCTTTTGGGTAACGTTACTGCCTTTAAAGTGGATTCGAACCCAGATGTTGGCTCCCTGGGTGAGTCATTTTAACTCCAGTGTACTTCAGGCATCAAAATTACATTGTGAAGATATGTTTGTCTCAGATTTATCTGGAGCACCATATTTTGTCACAATACACTGTGGCAGGAAGGAGGCAGGTAAGTGTTAAGCTTTGTGTTAAGTGTAACATATCCAGAATCATGACCAATGTTTCGGTCCAGGCAGGGATGCTCATCGGTGGGATGGATCGAAACGATGGTTATGATTCTGTGTGTTAACACTTACCTGCTAAGTGGTCTCCTCCCTGCCATTGTGTTTGTACATTGGGTGACGTACTTTTGTAGGAATTTTTTTCATTTTATTTATGAGACACACCGAGACATGCGGCGCACCGCTACATCGGCACATCACCGGATACATGCAGCAACCACCCTATACAGTGCGGTCTACACCGCTACCTTCATGCGACACGAGACAGTTCAGTGCACAATCACCACTAGTACAGTCTTTCACCCGTGATACAATGCAACTGCACAACACCCCGAGACCGTGCTGCCACACAGATGAACAGGCATGCCAACACGATGATACATGCATGCCACAGAGACAGGCAGGCACACAGAGACAGGCAGGCACACAGAGACAGGCAGGCACACAGAGACAGGCAGGCACACAGACAGGCAGACACAAAAGTGAATTTTGATAGTTCAACCTTTTGGCAGAAATGGAGAAAGGCTCGTCTGATCCGAAACGGTGAGCTATTACAATTCACCATTTGGAATTCGGACTGTTTGGGAACTAAAGGAGTTAAAATAGAAGATACACCGACTGTCTGGTTCCCAAAATATGATTGGGGGGGGGGGGGGGGGGGCGAGAAACCCCACCAAAAAACCAAACATTAAGATCTCACTTTGTAGATTAAAATGGAACACAGAATGTAGCTGCATTGTGCCCCCGTAGGAGTTAACCCATTCACCCTTTCCCTGCCAGAAAAGACAAGTGTATTGCAGATAGTGAAAAGGTTAATACAGGGTAACCCTGCCCCTGTACCGGCTGGGCAGGGGGGAAGGGAGGGGGGATAACAGCCGCACACATACCCCACATGCCCTTATGGTGAGCAACATACAGAGGAATTGACTCGTAAAGATTAACATCCGAACACTGTTATATGGCCAAAAATAAGTTTACACGGCTCCCTGCCTCGTGCAATGACCATTTTGGGTAAGAACCGCTGGATTTACATCCATCACTAAGTCAGCAATCCACTTGCAGAGAGAGATTCCCTTTTCTGGACAGGTCAGACAGCGCTGTGCTGGTAAGCCCGGCACCTTTCTCCAATGGTTTGAAAGGAGGAAGTAGTCACATTTCTCAATAGGAATCGCACAATTAGCATTTTACCAGCTGTACGCTGCCAGACGGGCCCAGGGGCTCTCAAACAGTCCCGGTAGGGCAGCGCTGAAGGCCGATTTGTACCATCTATTCCCCCCTACCTTCCTTTTTTCAGGATTGGAACAGGAGGGGAGGAGACGGCGCTGTTTTCAGCTCCGGGCACTCTGCGGTCCCAGAGTAACTTACTGATGATGTACTTACCGTTGTTACTGCCGGTTATTATTTTTGTTTTTGTTTAAGGGGATTTACGTGGCCACCATATAGGAAGCCACAACCGGTGAGGACACAGCTTTCCAACCCCGGTAACTTCCCGGGTAAGTATCGTGGATTGGGGGCTCTCAGAGCTAAAAATAGCCAGGTTTAACTCACAGGGACACCAGGTTCTCACCCTGTAAAAAAATAATGGGGGCTAATAGATTTTATTTAAAATAAACAAACAAACACACGGGTGTGGGGGAACTGGGCTATTAGAAGTTTCTTGCCTGTGCTGAAGAGATCTGCTCCCACTCAAACACATGGGGCCAAGCTCTCCCCCAGCGCAGGAAAGCATTTTGAATAAGGGCCTTCGTTCCGTTTCTATGTTTAAATACATGGGGAGCGCACAGTTGAAGGAGCAATCCAAGCAATATTCTACGTGTTTTTATTTATATAACATTATTTTAAATAAATCAGTTCTGCAGTATTAGATACTTAAAAAATATATATATTTTTTAAGTTCAACTCTTAGAGCCACTTTTAATGCGTTTGAATCAACTGAGCATCTTGATTTCTATAGCAGGTTTTAGCCCACCTCCCCAGCAGTGCAAGAGCTTTGCAACACTTTCCTGTTTGTGGTCATTTGTTGCCAATATTCCCAGCAGTTTGAGCTGCAAACTAACAATAAAGTTACCCTAGTAATATAAAGAATATATTGCAGCTGCTGAGTTACACTGACTGAAGGATTGATATGAAACTGAAAGGCGGCCATTTAGTGAACCCTGGGAAGCAGGATTTTGCTGACCGATCACCGGAAAACCAAAATCGATCGGAAGCTTAGGTATTTTAGGTAATCAAAGGCTGTATGTATTATTTTATATACATTATATATATTATAGGGGAAAAAAGTTATTTTTCTTTGAAGCTGCCTGGACTGCCTCTACAGGATCATCCTCGCCATGATTATTTAATGCTGAAGGGCTGTGTGATAAAGGCTGAGAAACCTTGCTCTAGCCACTCCAAATGAATGCACACCCCCTGCATGTCAACCAAATCACCGCCTGCAAGTATAGGGAACAGGAGAAGCCATGGGTAGGAAAACAACTAATCGTTGGGTTACAATATTTGAACACAACAAAATCAACACACACACTTCAACTCGTCTGCAGTAGTCACTCGCTTAGTTTAAATGTGCCAGTGCAGCAGCATGCGAAATGTTTAAGGAAGAGGTATGCAAAACAGTCTTATCTTGCGTGAACAATTTCCTCTTGGAAACAGTACAAAGGAAGTGAGACACTATATAGGGAAGTGACTTAGGAACCCATCTTAGCTTTGCCCGTCGCAATGAAAATGTGAAGATATTTACCCGTGCTGCTGAGCCAAGCAGAACATCTTCCCCTTTCTGCTTTTAGAAATAGCTTGCCGCTGGGCGGCCGCTTTAAAAGAGCCAGCGCGAGCAAACTTTGTAGGTAAAGTGGTACATTTGCGCCCGCCATTAAAGAGGCGGTACAACATTAATGAACCCGCGCTTCTCCAGATCCGACGCAGCGACTAAAACTGCAGACATTATTTGTGCATTTTAATGTGTACAGCGTCAACATAGCATGAAGTTTAAAACCAGCGGAGTTCCCAAGATCCTGTTTGTTATGTTAAACTGGAAGACAAGATAAAACTGTGAGAAGATAAACCGCTTACCAAGCAGAAAATGGGGTGTATACACACACACATACACACACACACACACACACACACGCCTCCTCCAGAGATATAAATCTTAAATATGCGTGTGCCTGTACCCGAGCTAAATCAATAACATACATTACCCAAACTGAAGGTCTGAAGAAATTAGTACAGCACACGGAAGTGTCAAAGGGTATATTAAGGTCCAAATGCAGCCAACGTTTTGCTCCTTACACAGAGGCCCTTCCTCAGGGTTATGCCCATGCAGAAATGCAACATATTTATAATACATAGAAACAGGAAGGGCGTCAGGAAGTGTCACTGACTTCCTGTTTCTATGCATTATAATTGTTGCATTTCTTCACAGGCACAACCCTGAGGCAGGTGCTTGTGTAAGGAGCGAAACGTTGGCGGCATTTGGACTTTAAAGAGGCAATCCAAGCAGCACGTTATTGAATAACCTTTATTGAAAACTAATTACCTAAGCTTCCGATCGATTGGTTCTCCTGTGATCGATCAGCAACGATCCTGCTTCCCAGGGTTCCCTAAATGGCTGCCTTTCAGTATCAACGAATCCTACAGTCCGTGTAACTCAGCAGCTACAATGTATCCATATATGACTACGGTAGTCAAACGGCTGAGAATATTGGCAACAAATTATCAAAAACAGGAATGTGTTGCAAACCTCTTACACTGCTGGGGAAGTGGACTGAAGCTGGCTATGGAAAATCATAGGGTGCTCAGTATATGAAAACCCATTAAAAATGGAATCAAGAGTCAAATTTGAAGACAAAAAATGTAGCGCGGACAGAACGGATTAAACAAACACTTATGATATTGCATGAACTGCTCCTTTAATATGCCCTTTTATATCAGTGTGCTGTATTGTGTGTATATGTACACACGTGTACACATATGTACATACACATCTCAATGCCACAATACAGGAGATCAGCTGCAGAGAGTGCCCCATTCCTACCCAGGGTCCTCCCAATTCTGCTACAACTTGGAGCCAACTACGGACACCGGGCCAAGCAGAAGATTAAAACGCCACCGTGGCGGGAGGGGGTAGGAAGGTTAACCCCTTCACAGCCAATGTGCTGCGGCTCCTCAGGCAGCAGAGGTTAGTAGTTAAAGGTTGCATTGCAGCCACATTTTTGCACAAGTCAGGACTGCTCCCGTAGGCTTATCTCGATGACAGGGAGAGCAAAGCATTCCAGTGTAGCACAGCCAGGCACAAACCAAGGTATGGGGAGTGCAAAAAAAAAAAAAAACACACACACACACACACACACACACACACACACACACACAAAGAAAGTGCCAACAACCCTCCAGCGTACAGCAAATAAGAAAATATCCCGTGTGAGCACATTCACAGCTCAGGCAGGTCTGGAAACCCTGGCGTTCCTCATGATCCCTTGGCAAACAGTGATTCCACTGCAGCCAGGAATTCTGGGTAATGACAAGCAGAGGAGCACTCTGTGTGTCACCTGCTGGACATGAAGCAAAAGGCGACACTGGCTGCTCATTTGCATGTCGTTACCCAGAATCCCTGGCGGCAGTGGAAGCAACGTATGCTAAGAGAGAATGGGGAAAGGCGGGGCGGCAGAGCTGTGATGTGAATGTGTCCCACACGTGGTACCTTTATTTAGTGTAGCACGGGGAATTGATCACACGCACAATGCGCAGAACAAGACATTGGCTGCCATAGTGCACTATAACAGCCCTATGGGATTGTGCCGTGTAACACGCGCTGTATCTGCTGAAAGCGCTCAGCCATAAAACACATCTCTGCCATTTAGCATGCCCGTTTTACTACTGGAGGTACGTTTACTAGGTGTGCAAATTTCATCTTGGAAGCGGTTGGAAAAAGCTTGATTTAATGACGCGGTATACAATACACGCCGTTTAGCGACCCCCCCCCCCCCCCCAAAAAACAAACAATGCATATTTTGTATTTGTATTGTAAGCCATCAAAAAAAAAATGTCAATGGAAATGTTTCTGAAAGATTAAATGCTATTAAAGTTTCTCGCACCTGGGTTGCAAGGAGAAAGTGAATGCAAATTATATTTAATAGTATATCTTCTTATAACGTGCTGAAAATGTACATGGGATTGAACACAAACCAAGACAGATAAAGTGACTTCCCGAGGTTTGATACGGTGAATCACGTCAAGTTTAATTTCACCATTAAAAAACAACCCCCCCACCTCCGAAACCGGCAGGACCAAACCAGCAGTGTACTGGTTAAACATGATTGCAGACTTAATTTGAAAAGAAATATAACCCACGTGAGTGTCATATGCTTGCAATGCCTCTGAAAGAGTGGCTCAGCGAGTAACATCGCCGACTCTGTAAACAACAACAGTATTTGAATCGGGGGAGACTCATTCAATTCCCGGTGTCGGCTCCTTGTGACCTTGGGCAAGTCACTTTATCTCCCTGTGCCAGGGACTGTCTGTAAAACTCCTGTATGCTGCGTAACCACGCGCAATACTGCAATTGTGACACGCTTTTGAGCCCCAAAAATAAAAACAGCATTGTTGGCCAAGGTGGAAGCCAACATGCTAAAGAGGTCACAACCACTGGCTCACTTTTGTCCTAGCAGGGACAGTCCATTTGAATAGAATGCAATGGGTGACATCCTTGTCGTTGACAAATCGCAGCAACACGTTAAGGGAGAAGTGGTGGGGGGTTTTATGCCCTTGGAAAGAAACCCACCCATCCTCGTTGGGCTCAGCGAGCAACAGAGAACGATTGAAAACAGATGACTGTGTCAGAAGACCAGCATTTTCCGTGGCGGACAGTCTGCTGGCCGGAGATTTCATTCCTGCTTTGGTCATGTATATGCGGCAGGCAAACACCCATCTCTGTGCCCGGATTCTAGGCCGTAAGAGTTATGGGGGGCCCTTAATAAGGGGCCAGTCCAATTCAGGATCATGGTAAACTAAAGGCAGCGAGTAATGGGTTAAAGGCTCAGTCCCACATAGAACCGGTGTGACCTATTGACAGCGGTAATGGGTCACACACAGGACTAAAAGTGACCTAATGACAGTGGCATGTTAAAAGGGCAGACCTGCAGTTACGAGGAGACCTAAAGGCGATGAGGTTTAATGGGTGGCCAACTTCAGTCCTCAAGGGCCTCCAATAGGTCAGGTTTTAAGGATATCCCTGCTTCAGCACAACGGGTGCAGTCTTCGACTGAGTCACAGTTTAAGCCACGTGTGCCGAAGCAGGGATTTCCTTAAAACCTAACCTGCTGGTGGCCCTTGAGGACTGCAGTTGACTACCCCTGGGTTAGAGAGTCACAACCACATGGTGACCTAATGACAGTGATGTGTGATGGGTTAAAGCAGCGGTGCGCAAACTAGGGGGCGCAACATTGTTGGGGGGGCACAACATTGTTGGGGGGGGCGCACGGCGGTTGCAGATGCTCCGAGCTCTTCCCCCTAGGCATTTAAATTAATGCCGGGGGATCGCGTGAGGCCTCTGCAACTCAACTTATCTTACCTTTCAGCGACGCGGCGTCACGTGACCCTGTGGCGTATTTTCCGACAAGGTGCTAAATGGGACTTGCAAATTACAGATGGCTGGACACTATATCTTCAAACTACAAAATTTAAGTCCAATTGAAAAGTCAAAGTGAGATGAAACGAGTCAAATATTAAAAAAGGATCAGTTCCATCTAGCCTGTTTTTTTCATTACATAGGACTGAAGCAGGGGGTCTCCGAACATAAAACACTGGAATTTCAGCTCTTGATACCCCCGACTCGCCGATTAACTTACCGGGGAAGGCGCCGCCATTGCAGATCCCTACAGGGGGAAACAAAATGGAGGTTTAAATCTCCCACGTCACGGAAACTCCCATAGGTGCGAGAGATGCAGGGATTTAAACCTCCTCATGGTAGTATCTCAGGAAGCAGGGGGTCCCTGAAGCTGAAATCAACAGAGTTCAACGCTGGAGGCTCTACTTCCCACTGTACCTCATTTCACCGCCGGCAACCATTTTTGTTTTTACTTTGGTGAAGTGGGGGTCTCCCAGCTGTAAGGCCGGGGTGGTCTTGCTCCCAAATACCCTACAATTCAGCTAAGGGGGAAAGAAACACCAAAACCCCTTTAAGGCCCTCCTGCTGCAGTTAGCAGCACAGATTTCCATGCACACCGACCACGCGTGACTAGCTGCGCATGCGAAAACACAGCAATAGTCTGCTCTAAACACGATGTAAAAATGGGTTCTCTAGGTCGCATTAAAGCAGCAATCCCCAACCCAAAACCCTATACACGTGTAACCCTTATAACGTTAGCATCTCGGGCTTCCAAAATCAAGAGTTAAACATCAGGATTTTCTTAGGCCGGGTCCATGATTATCGCGACCGCGATCAAAATGATATGCTCTATCAGGCTGTCTAAAGAGCGCACGGCCGCAATCAGAAGCGCCGGCGATGCCGAATCACCGGAGCGGTTTGCCCAATGAGGGCGAACCAGCTCCGTGACATCACGCCCATGCCCCCCCCCCCCCGACGTGTCTACCCAGGCCACAGATCGCTGCAGGTAAAGACGCGCGCGCTCTCACACCATGGACGCGGTCTTAATCTCTCGCGTCTGGGTTACCATGGTAACCGGTACACTGCACTGGGTTCCATTTTAACCTCCCAGACACTTAATGCTGTTAACCCTTAAACCTCCCGAACAGAGCATCCGATTTAAAAAATAAAAACAGCATTGAAAAGGTAAAAAATAAATAAAAAAAACAACACAATGGTGGTGATCAGTGCAGCTGCTTTAAAGGCAACACCGCTCAATTTAGGATGAGCCCCTAACTAAAGTTTCACATATCAAAGCTATTTATAATTAGGCTTTCTGGTCTCAACTTGCAACCCTAATGTTCTCATATCATAAGAATGTGCTGTATTGCAGAGTTCTTTTCATTTATTGCAACTATATTTTGCTGTGCAAGACTGCCTTTTAAAACATGCTTATTGAAATAATATAAAAATATGTTGTTATTCTGGATACGTTTATTTTTAACTACAGTACTGGAAAACTGCAACCATGTAAATATAGGCGGCGCCTTAAAGAGGCAGCCCAAGTAGCTGACATTATTTTATTGTGTTGGTTTTAATATGTGCAGCCTTTGATTACCTTTATTGAAAACTAATTACCTAAGCCAGGGGTGAGCAAACTATTAATGCCAAGCCCCCCCTTTTCATCCATGAAATTTCTCGGGCCCCCCCTTCCTGATGTAAATCAAAATCACATGGAGAAAAAACCTTTATTAAAACGGTGTACAATGTAAATACAAATACAGGAGGTCCCCAGGTATATGGCGGGTTCCGTTCCAGGGGCCCGCCATATAGTGAAAATCGCCGGAAAGCGAATCCGGCTATTTTCAGTTGTTTCAGCATTCGCAAGTCGGCATTTTTGCCGTTCTGCGCATGCGCGACCTACGGTATGCACGCGCAAACTACGGTCTGCGCATGCGCACCGGGCGCAACCGCCCGTTCTGCGCACACGCGATTTAAGAACCAAGATGGCGGCCCCCTTCTCGGTGCCGCCGTATCGGCGGATCGCCGAGAAGCGGGGCCCTGCTGTACGTCTAACTACTTACATATTTCAACATTTTTAAAAACAGTTAAACATAATGTAAGTGTTTTTTTTTTTAGTAACATGGCTTGGGTCGGCTCATTTTATCTATGGCTGGGATTATGGTTCTGGCGTCGCTGCATATGTGCGCCCGCCAACCACTCTGCTGTATTTTCTTATGGGAGATACCCCCGTGCCTGCGCGCTGAGAGGCGCGTTAGCATTTTGAAAATACAACAAATGTAGTATTTTCAGGCGGCTGCCGCCTGACTGCTCACATGAGCTGGTTCAGCCAAAGAGGGCGAACCAGCTTCGTGACGCGTCCGCCACGCATCTACAATCTCCTGCTGCCAAGTTCACAAATCGCTTGGGCTGCAGGAGTTGCGCGCGGCGGCGCGCTCGTGGCAGCGCAGGGACCATAATCCCAACCTTATTCTCACATTCCTTGCTAAAGAGCATTTCACTTATAACATGGTTTATGAGATATCCCATGCAGGCAGTATACTAGTATTGGATCACTGTTTATTTTATTGTTTGTTGGTATCTGGTAATATTCTGGATCCAGGGTCATGTCTGGGGTATGAATGAACCCAGCTAGCTTCAACTCAGCCCTCTTTCCAAAGCACAACAAGTCCTGTATATTTTCTTCACTTTATTTAGGAAAGCAGCAATAAAATCTGGCACTTGTAGATGAGATGTTTGTGTTGGAAAAGTGTATCTCTGTGGGTGCTTTGTAGTAAGGGCAGGTGAAAAGGATAAGGCCTTGCCAGTAGAGAAGTAACAGAACGTACTCACTCAGCCAATGTTGAAGGTAAAAGGAAGTGTGAGGGAATTCTGGGTAGCAGGAATAGTCGTGGGACAGACTATCTGGAAACAAGAGGGGAGGGCAGAATAGCCCATTCTGAGAAGAATCTCAGAGGTTGCTGTAGCAACTCACTGGCTACCTGCTCACAGGCAGAAAGGGCAACATATTGATACATCACACAGGCACAGTGTGTGTATGTGAAACAAATGCCTGCAGCTGAACTTAAGGAGCTGACAAGAAGAAGGGGGGGGTCAGGCAGAAATGTGGTTCTTGTTCCATGATAGGTAATATTTGTTTTTGTCTGGTGCACTGTCAACATCACAAAGGCAATCCATTTGGGTGCAATCATCCTCCCCTTTGCCACTTCCCTGCCCTCTTCTCCTATTTGACTCCCCCCCCGCCCTGCTCTTAAATCTTCCCCAGTGTCACCCACCCTCCTACAGTACCTACCAGTATTATGTATTTTTCCGTTTTTAATGTTGTGTTTTAACTTGTTTTTTAGAATTATTTTATTGCATTCAAAGTACTGTAACATTTAGATAGCTGCAGCTTTACCCTTTCAAATCTCAGCTGTGCAGAGGGTCCCAGCAAACCAGGGTGCCAGCGGACAGCAGGACCAGAGCGCTATTGCAGGGCAGACACTGGGAGGAGCATTTGACGACACCGCGCTGGTTCGAGCCCCTCCCCTGCCGTCCAACTGCAGTACTGGCCTCTTCTGATTTGCTTGTGCAGCCGCCGTACCTCTGACACGCGCGCATGTGCGCACACACCAAGTTTGGCCAGCTACCCGGCTGCCCGACCCCCCCATATCAACATTTTCGGCCGCCGGAACCGCACGGCATTTTCAGCCACCTGCACCGCATGTTGTGCAGTCTACCCGCCCACGCACAACAGCTTTCGCCACCTGCACCGGCGCGCCACCCAGACCTAAGCTGCCGGTCGATTCGTTCTCCCGTGATCGATCAGCAAAATCCTGCTTCCCAGGGTTTCACTTAATGGTCGCCTTTCAGTTTACCAAGGTAACATTATCTATTGTTACAGTTTGCAGCTCAAACTGCTGGGAACAGTGGCAACAAATGATCACAAACAGTAAAGTGTTACAAAGCTCTTGCACTGCTGGGGAGGTGGGCTAAAACCTGCTATAGAAATCAAACGATGCTCAGTATATTAAAACTCAAAAATAGCATTGAGTTGAATTTTAAAACAAAAATGCAGTAAGTAATAGCCAATAATACAGAACATATTTATTTAAAAAAAATGAAATTTAAATAAAAACCACATAGGATATTGCCTGGGTTGTCCCTTTAAATATAGGTCGACAATATTAATTGAAGATATTTCCCCAAGACATTAAGATAGCAGAAGGGGGGGGGTGGAGAATACAAGGTTATGCATAATAAAGTGGCAATGTATAATGCCAGGAAGATATTTATCCTGCATGGTGGAAAACATACCAGCGCCATTCTAACTAAGGGGCCTGAAATCTTCCCAGCTCGGGGAAGATGGCTCCGCAGCATATTACAGAGGGGGCAGAAAGACGAAAAACGAGACACAATGAATAGAGTCATTAATTATCAAGAAAAGAGAGAGAGAGGGAAAGAGGGGAGGGAGGAACAAGGAAAGGCAGACAACAGATGGAAAGAGTAATCAAGAGAGAACCTGGAAGAGAGGGAAGAAAAAACAAGAGAGGAGAGACAGGCAGATTTATCCGAGATTCGTGTCTGGCCCTTTTCACAGCTCTTCTGCAGTTCAGTTCAATGACAATTATTGGATCTAGCACCTCTAGGCCGGTCTGGGCTCAGCTGCAGACGCCAGCTCAAACAGCAGTGATCTAAAAAAAAGGTAACCCAACCCCCTTGAGCGCTACAAAAAGGGAGCACATTGCCAAACGTAGGTAAAAGCCCCACCTTCACAATGAGCAAGACCATGCCATCAGTCACAGCGTATGCATGTGTTTCAAAGATTAACCCCTTCTCTGCCAGAGCAGCATAGGGGTTGGGGGGAAAATAGACTTCTATACTTTTTTTTTTTTTTAAATAGATAAGAGGCTTCCCTAGAAGATAAAATAAACACAGCGCCTCCTAAACCTGTAAAGATAGTGCTCTCTGGCTGACCCATTCATTGCTGATCTGGCAGGGCCTTCACTCCTCATCCTCATGAGAAGGGGAGGCGGAGACTGGGGGAGTGCATTAACCCATTTAGGAACTAGGTCAGGTTTTCAGGAGTTCCCTGCTTCAGCACAGCTGGCTCAATCTGAATCACTTGTGCCTAAGCAGGGATATCCTGAAAACCTGACCTGTTGGTGGCCCTTGAGGACTGGAGTTGCCCACTTCTGCACTCGAAGGATCAGAATCCTACGGGGTTAAAATAATGTACCCATCCTCCACTATCCACAGAGCTGTGCAGGCTGCTTCTAGCACTATAGGGTTAATCCTAAGGATTGCAGCCATAATAAAACGCACCCTCCCACCCCAAGCACACACCCAGCGGTGCATGCAAAAAGGGTTAACCGTGACAGCAGAAATACACTGAGCATCAGGCATTGAAAGGTTATTAATCAGAATTATAAACACACCCTACTCTCCCAGGCGTATTACCCAGTACACACCCTACAGATTGCAGTATGGACAGGGGTTCAAAGCCTCGGTAGGATTCCTCATTACCCGATGCACCCCAAATGCTTCAATGACACCACATCCCCCTCCTTCACTTCACGCCAGATCCAGAGCAGAAGAGGTTAACAGAATCCCTCCTATAATTAACCCATTTGCTTCCAGTGGGGGCCCTAACCCTATTGTATCATGCAGCGACCAGTCTGCAGCTAAGAGATCAATACTAAAGCACCCCCCAATATGTCTAACACAAAATTGGATAAAGAGAACATTAAGGATATACAGATATAGATCTATATAGCACCTCATCTAGGCTTAGGGCCCTTACTCAGTTCCCTTCCAACACCCCATCCCCTTACAATCCAGCACAGATTGGGTTAATAATAATATTAAAATGCACGGCTATTTGTGGCCCCACCTGGACTATTGCCCCCTCAACCTGCTCGTGTGAGTACGAGATGAGCACATCTAATGGATGATGAGTATTAATATCCAACCCTCCCTCAATACATCCCTACATTACAATGCATGCATGATCCAGCTCAAAGAAGGTTAATAACAGCCATATTAATATGAATGATAATTCCCCCCCCCATCCTCACTGCATGAAGAGCCCAGCACACAATGAGTTAATATACCTCCCCTCACTACATTACATCACATCCCAGCACACAGTGAGTTAATATACCTCCCCTCACTACATTACATCACATCCCAGCACACAATGAGTTAATATACCTCCCCTCACTACATCACATCCCAGCACACAATGAGTTAATATACCTCCCCTCACTACATCACAGCCCAGCACACAATGAGTTAATATACCTCCCCTCACTACATCACAGCCCAGCACACAATGAGTTCATAGTAAAAAAGAATATACCCCCATTTGCAAAACATTACAACCCAGCACAGTTGATTATACCCCTCCCTCATTGCAAGGAGTTAATTATATTTCATCCCTACATTACAGCACACAATGAGTTAATATACAGTAGCTCCCTTCGCTATATCACAGCCCAGCACACAATGAGTTAATATACCCCCCTTACTACATCACAGCCCAGCACACGATGAGTTAATATACCCCCCTTACTACATCACAGCCCAGCACACGGTGAGTTAATAATAACATACCCCCTCCCTACATCACAGCCCAGCACACAATGAGTTAATAATAACATACCCCCTCCCCACATCACAGCCCAGCACACAATGAGTTAATAATAACATACCCCCCCTCCCCACATCACAGCCCAGCACACAATGAGTTAATAACATACACCCCCCCTCCCCTTCTCACCAGGCTCAATGATTCCCTCTGGTTGCCCTCCTGCGAGGCGCCTGCTTTGCTCTGGGGTAAATCTGGGGGGTCTCTCTCTGAGAGTGGGGGGCTCACACTCCGGGCTCCTCTCACACTCCTCTGGGCGCCAGCTCACACCTCCGCCTCCTCTCACACTCACACTGACTCTGCCTCGCAGCCGGAAGCAACGCCCAGCGCCGGACCCGCCTCCCGCCGCTGCTCCTGACGGACAGCGCAGGCAACCAATGACAAGGCAGGAAGGGGAAGCCGCGGCAACAACCGGCCCTACATTGTGGGATCCTTCCGCGATGTGACAGCTCCACACTAGGGAGGGGACTAAATGTAGTGCCCTGTGGTATCCACCATGTGCTCAGTGTGTATATACACCAGGGGTATCCTCATTGTGCCCAGTGCGTATATACACCAGGGGTATCCTCATTGTGCCCAGTGCGTATATACACCAGGGATATCCCCGTGTGCCCAGTGAGTATATACACCAGGGATATCCTCCGTGTGCCCTGTGCGTATATACACCAGGGATATCCTCCGTGTGCCCAGTGCGTATATACACCAGGGATATCCTCCGTGTGCCCAGTGCGTATATACACCAGGGATATCCCCCGTGTGCCCAGTGTGTATATACACCAGGGATATCCCCCGTGTCCCAGTGCGTATATACACCAGGGATATCCCCCGTGTGCCCAGTGTGTATATACACCAGGGATATCCCCCGTGTCCCAGTGCGTATATACACCAGGGATATCCCCCGTGTGCCCAAGTGCGTATACACACCAGGGATATCCTCTGTGTGCCCAGTGCGTATACACACCAGGGATATCCTCCGTGTCCCAGTGCGTATACACACCAGGGATATCCTCTGTGTCCCAGTGCGTATATACACCAGGGGTATCCCCCGTGTGCCCAGTGCGTATATACACCAGGGATATCTGCCATCTGCCCAGTGCGTATATACACCAGGGATATCTACCATCTGCCTAGTGCGTATATACACCAGGGATATCCTCCGTGTGCCAGTGCGTATATACCCCAGGGATACACACAATGGGTATTTGCTTACATCACTGTGGGACACAGGAGCTTACAATAAGCGAGCACCTCCCACATATCACATGCAATTTACTTGATGATTTTTTTTTTATAGCGCTGCTACTTTTACGTAGCGCTTTACAGAGACATTTTGCAGGCGCAGGTCCCTGCCCCGCGGAGCTTACAATCTATGTTTTTGGTGCCTGAGGCACAGGGAGATAAATTGACTTGCAACTTGGTCACAAGGAGCTGACACCGGGAATTGAACCAGGCTCGGTGCCTTGGGTCTTTACGCACTGAGCCACTCCGCACACACACAGAGCGTATGTAACTAGGGAAGCACCCCCCTACATGACTACATATCCACCAAAGATATCACCATGCATCCTGTGTATATACATAGGGTATCACTACATGTGCTGTGTATATATGCTAAGGGCAGAGATCAGTGAGATTTGGGGGCTTTTGTACCCATAAATATATATATATATTTTTACGGACAATTACTGAATTTTATCAGCAAGACTCCATTGAAGTCTATGAGATGCCGATCTTAAAAATCAGTGAGACTGACTCCAATTCAGCGAAACTCACAGAGCACTAGTGACAATTGACATATATGCAGAATATTACTATGTACGCTGTGTATAAAATGTAAGGGCAGCACTCGCTTAATTTATATACCATTTACCCACTGTTCATAAACAAGGGAAGTCATCATTAGCATACATAGATATCGAATGTATTCTGACCCATAACTACTTCACATTTGGAAATGACACATACCTCCAGACAACCGGGACCACTATGGGCACTCGGATGGTGCCACAGTATGCCAATCTGTTCTGCACAAAACTGGAAAGTGACTTTCTTTCCACCGGTCTCCTGAAACCCCTTGCATAACTTCGATTCATCGATGACATTCTCCTGATTTGGACCTCTGGTGAACAGGACCTCCTACAGTTCCATGAGAACGTCAATACGTTCCACCCGACCATCAACCTCAAACTCACCCATTCCCCAGACGAAGTATATTTCCTAGACACCACCATTACTATAAAGAACAACCACCATTACTATAAAGAACTTCTGTATACCGCAAACCTACAGACAGTGCCAGCTATTTGAGGGACAACAGCTTCCACCCCACACACACCAAGCATGCAACCATCTACAGTCAAGCCATACGATACAACCGGATATGCTCCGACACAGCAGACAGAGGCCAGCGGATTACAGCCTTGAGATCGGATTTCATAAACCGTGGATATAACCACAGAATTTTAGACCAGCAAATCCACAAATCCACCAGAATACCAAGAAGAGATCTCCTTGAATACAGACAGGGTACCTTTGCAAATGTATACATTTATATACACACACACACACTTCTACATTCTAACATTCAGGTACCATTTAACACCTTAAGTCATAAATCGCATATCCTCTCTTGCTTTATCCAATGTAACACCGCCGGAAGAAGAGATCAGTGTATCTCGAAAGCTCGCACAAATAAAAGCATTTCGTTAGCCACAGAACGGTATCGTCTATTCGTTTTTGAGATATATATATCCATACATCCCGAACATTTTCTTTTTGGTGGGGTTGTCCATAGACTATGCTACATAGATTGATAGCATCCCGTTTGACCTTTACCCCTGCCTTTGCGAGCGAATTCCCGTGTAATAAATGACGCCGCTAAGAACCTTTAATAATCTCTGAATGTCATTTACTGAGGAGCAATCATGGGCGATGAAATATATAGAGCCAGTGAGGTCCAGGTGTACTCCTGCCCTCATCCGGGGGGGAAAGATGCCTTGTGCCTAAGCAAATATGTTGTGGGCTCTGGAATTTCACATTTAGGTTCTCTTTAAAGTTCGGTTATTTATTTATTAACCCTTCTGTTCCGGGAGAGGGGGAGACGTGCGTTGAAAAGCACTATAATATGTATGTATATCTTCATTGATACAGCACAATCACAATGTCCATACAACAGGGGCGGCCAAACTCCAGTCCTCAAGGGCCACCGACAAGCCAGGTATTAGGGATATCGCTGCTTCAGCACAGGTGGCTCAATCGAGCCAACTGTGCTGGAGCAGGGATTTCCCCAATACCTGACCTGTTGGTGGCCCTTGAGGACTGGACTGGGTCACGCCTGCCCAACAAGAACGGACAGTTCCGTAGAGTTGGTAACAATTGTACTGCAAATCCAGTAGTTTCACTGCTATGTTACCCAGCAGAGGGAGCTTAAGAGTTAGAAATCAATGCACAGTGGTCGAAGTGTGAATGCTTCAGCGGGTAGCAAGTATCACTACTTTTTCATGTTCACGCCCAAAGTCCCAATACTTTTTACAATTCGCAAACGTGCCATCATCCGTTCGTTATAAAAAGAAAAAAATTGCTTCATTTCGAAAGCCCTTCCCCCTCATCCTATTTTGACAACATGAATGTGACTTCAGTCGTTCTAAAAATGCATTCGACTATGAAATAATAAAAAAGGGGTTTATATATAATAATAATAACAATACTAATATAAAACAGGTTTAAAAAAAAAAAAAAAAAACAGGACTGGAGTAGTGTGTGTATTTCAGGGGTGGCAATCTCCAATCCCCAAGGGCTACCAACAGGTCAGGTATTGGGGATATTCCTGCTTCAGCACAGTTGGTTCAGTCAATGACAGAGCAACTGATTGAGTTGCCTGTGCTGAAACAGGGATATCCCCAATAGCTGACCTGATGGTGGCCCTTGAGAACTGGAGTTGGTCACTCCTGTTGTATTGGAAGCTTCTGTAAAGAAACACCTATGCCGTTTCCGTTGAATAAACTAGGATATTTACGCAGACCCCTCTTACCTCTTTTGGATCTGCAGGCTGCGCCTTTGGCAGCATTTGACTTCTCAAAGGTTTTCCTTGCATCTGCAACCGAAATGGACTTGTCTTCCTCCTCTTCTAGTGTGGGATCCGCACGGACTTCTGCCCTCACTTCCGAATCTTTGCTCTCGTCGTCTCTGTGTTTTGCATCCAACATGACAGTGTAATTCTCTCTGTGGCAGCCAATCTGCGTCGCTTGTATACTAGCGCACACCATAGCACGCTGGTCCACGCTAGCCACCATTTCCCTCTCCCCTTTCGCCACGTGTCCGGAAGCCAGGAATTTCCCTAAATGCTCCTGCAATGTCATTCTGGTCACTTGTCTGTCTCGCACGCTGCTTTCCGAGTCAGAACGTTTGATTTTCATGACGGTTCCTTGGAGACAGGAGGTCAGGTTCTCACTTTCAGCTCTTCTGTAGATCTTCCCTTTCCGAAATCCGCAGACCCCCGTCTCAGCCCTTTCCATAACTCCATTAGGTTGTGAAGACTCTGTCATTTTCCGAAGGCTCCCTCCTTCGCTGCATAGTCTCGACTCCTCTTCCTCCATCCTATAAAAAATCACGTTCACCTTTCGGCTCTGAGCGTCAACTTTCCTACCCAACGTCACCTCCATCGTCTGGCTATTATCTTTAGTTGTCATTTCACCTGAGAAGCTCCCAACTGCTAAATCTTCTAACACATCCTTTGTCCCACTCCCGTCTTCCACCTGCCATAATCTTCTCTCTGTAATATATTCGCTTGACATATGTGCTCACCATTCACCAATCCCAGAATCCTCTGGGACATTCGCTGTAACACAACCCTCCTCGCTCTCACCTGCTCCCTGTGTACAATGTGCGGCTACAGATTTCCAGTCCTTTGATTGCCCTAAGTTCTCACTGGAAGTAACACCCCCTTGCATGAGCTTGGGAATTCATTAGCTGCTCGGCAAGAGACGCATCAACATTTTCTCTGTTCATCCCAGCTGGGGTCTGGAGCAAACCACTCTCCTTCATTCTGAAATCCAACGGGTTAGAAGTGGATGCCTGATTACCCCAGCCTGCGAAAGCCAATTTCCTTTCTCCTAGCTGCTGCCACATGGCTGCATTTTCCAATCCATCTCTAACCTTTCCATGAATAGCTCCGCACTCCCAGTTGACTTCCAGCTTTTGTCATCTGCACTGAAACATTTAGGACTGGTGGTGTCCGTGATGCCCAGCCTCCTACTTCATTTCTACTCCAGTAGAAGGTAGAACTTCCCCATAACCCGGAGCCAGGATATTGCATTGTTCTGTTATTGGACTGAACATCTTTTGGTCTCTGCTCTTCCATGTACAATTCACATTGCTACGTATTCATACAACGCCCTACCCCAAGGGTTCTCAACGCCAGTCCCCAAGACCCCTCCAACCCCCCAACAGGTCAGGTTTGAAAGATATCCCAGCTTCTGCACAGGTGTCTCAATCAGTCCCTGCTTCAGCACCGGTGCCTCAATCAGAGGCTCAGTATTGAGCAACCTGTGCTGAAGCTGGGATATCCTTAAAAGCTGACCTGTTGGGGGAATTTGGAACACTGGAGTTGGGAACCCCATGTCTATGCATCTGTATATATCATTTACATCAGTGTATCCGTGTCAAGACTACATTCGTGGCTTTGTGCGAGTACCAATGTGTCTGCAAGTGCATCTGTGTGTTGGCATGTGGTCCGAGCAGCTATACCTGGCAGAGGACACCGTTAACCCTGTACCTGCTCAAGAACCCAGCAGCAGTCATGTGACTTAAACCTATAGGAAGTTACTCTGCATATCAGCGTTAGGTATTTGCCCCTGTCCTTTGTTGATCAGGATGATCAAAAAAAAAAAAAAAGAGCCAATGTAATTAACAAAGCAAATTTTTTTTTGTTGCAATTAGTCATTTAACCCCTTTGGTGCTAAAGGGGTTACTTACGGGATGATAAAGAAGATCTTTTATGACGGTTGCTCTCGGCCAAGGTAAATATTGAGACTTGGGCTCCGCGAAGCAGCTTGCGGTATTAAAAAAGAGGGGCGGGCGGGGGCACGGGCTAGCTGCAGAATTCAGAAGCACAAATCCTTGTCCTTAAATGGTAAACTAGTACTATGGAGAGTATTGGATCAGTGCAGTGCAACCATTTCACCACTGACACTGCAAGGGATTTCAAGGCAGATCCAGCCGGTCCCGATTTTTCTGTTCTGAACAGGAAGAGGACTACGTTTCCCAGAGTGCTTTGCAGGCGGGAGATTGGCACGCCGCCATTATTAATGGGTGTATGTTGATTGTCCTTGACTCAAGAAATGAGCTAGATCAGGGGCGGACAAGTCCAGTCCTCAAGGGCCACCAGCAGGTCAGGTTTTAAGGATATCCCTGCTTCAGCACAGGTGACAATCAGTGGCCCTTGAGGATTGGACTTGACCCCCCTTGATCCAGATTGTAAGCTCTCACAATGAGCAGGGACCACATTACCACTTTGTTTGTGCTTGTTTGTCCCGATTTGGCATGTCATTCTGCTTATGTAACACACATAACTCCACCCCCTCAACTGTACCGCGCTGCCGAATATGTTGGCGCTTTACAAATAACCGATCAGAATAAATCATACGTTCCAATGCGTGTTGTAATATTGGAAAACGGAAATAAACACCAGGTCAAAATAAATAAAAAGAATAGCCAGAAACCCAATGCAACATGTTCCTGCGCCTTTAATTAGCAATAAACGGAAGGAATGAGCACAAATAATATCGCGGATTTGTACAGAACGGGTTTTTTTTTCTTTACAAAGAACATATTGGATACAACAGTTCACAGATATACCAACAGAACGAAAGGTTTAAAAAGTGCGTTATGCATCTACTGTGAAAGAATACAGCAACATATACACATACATACACACACACATATATATATACATATATATATATATATACACACACACACACACACACACAGTATGTATATGTATATTTATATACACACACACACACTTATATACATATACACACACACACACACACACACACACTGTGATGTATTGTTATATATATATATATATATTATATAACCAACCCCACACAAGACACACACACACCACACACACCACACACAACACACACACACACCACACACACACACACACAACACACTTATATACATACACACACCCACTGGTATTGTATATTATATTTTAGTATAATGTACAGTGTTCGACAAACCCTATACATTTGCTGCCGCCCCGGGCGAGTGGATTAACCCCCGGGCGTAAATATTGGCCCAAGCAGCACACGTTTGGGTACTAGGTGCGAGTAGATTTTTTGTGATTTGTCAACCACTGTATATGTTATATATATACACACACACAACAACACACACCCACACACACACACACACCCACCACACACACACACAACAACACACACACAACACCACACACACACACACACAAAACACACACACACACACACCACACCACACACACACAAAATGTGTATGTATATGTATATTTATATGTATATGTATATGTAATAGTATATTATATATATATATATATATCACACCACTTATATACATACCATATGTATGTTGTGTACATAGATAAATACATGACATGAATAATAGCAGTTAGCTAAGCTAACTAGAAAACCTACAAGCTTGTTTACAGAGCAGATCTCAGAGCAGGGGGCCGGAAAATGCCGGAGGCTGCAAAACGGAACGGCAGCAGGCATCGCTTTAACCCCTTCACTGCCAGAGGCCCTGCGAAGATCGTTCACACTCGCCTCTCCGGCACTGCAAGGGTTATCAAACAAAACAAAAACGTCCCAATGCATGAAATGGATTCTCCTGAATATGCGCGACTGACTTGGCACGTTGCGACATACCCACATTCAGGTGTCCTCACACATTCAGCCCTGGTACCTGGGGCACTGGGTGATTTTGAAGTACCGATGCAGGGGTGGCAACTTCCTGTCCTCAAGGGCCACCAACAGGCCAGTATTAGGGATATCCCCTGCTTCAGCGCAGGGGCCTCATCAGTGGCTCGTTCATTATGACCGAGCCACCCTGTGCTAAGCAGGGATATCCTGAAAGCCTGACTGGTAGTGGCCCTAGGACAGGAGTTGGCCCACCCCCTGCTCTACTGCAATTTGCGCTGCAACTTAAATTACCGATATACTCACCAACGCACAAAATCAAGAAGGTGAGCAGGGCTGTAGGAATTTAAACACTAGTATTTGGACAAGTAATCGGTCGGTTCGTTGAATCTAGTTTTGAAATGGTTCAGGCTAGTGGCATGGCGAAAATTCCCAGAATGCTTGCACCACGGTCAGCCTTCCAGCACAAACCAAGTCCTCGTGTCAGTTGCAGCGTTTTGGTATTAGAACCTTAATAAGGTTCTGAAATCTCCCTCTTCAGGAGAGCTGCACCTCATGAACAGGTTCATGGAATTTAGGGGCCAAAGTCCCCCATGAATGCATTATCCTGGAATGCTGCTGAATCCTATACGGTATTAAGGCTAATGTCAAAGGTAAATATCATTTCTAATGATGCTACGTCTTTTTTTTCTTTACAAGCAATTTAAGTCTTGTTTAAAGGGGGCACGTTAATACCGTTAGTGGAAACGACCTCCCAATAATAATATAGCATCTCACGAAACCCTTAGCCCAGGATGCCAACGTCAGTCCTCAGGGCCACCAACAGGTCAGGTTTTAAGGATATCCCGCTTCAGCATTGGCCCACCTGTGCTGAAGCAGGGATAGCCTTAAAACCGAACCTGTTGGTGGCCCTTGAGACTGGAGTTGGCCACCCGTCTTACCTCTTGTTTAAAAGCAATGCCTTGCCGGCCTCGTTGGCAGCAAACATGGCGGCACAATGACTACAAGGGTCGTAACCCTTCTCATTCCTTTCTACTTTAGGGTCTGCTAACCTCTCCAGCAGTGAAAGGGTGGAGGGGTAACGTAACCCAAAATCTAATCTGAATTTCTTCACGTGGAATGAACGCTGAAGACCTTGGCTTTGCTTAGAGAAACTCTGTACCATTATACATTACAGCACGTGGTTTAACAGGACACCAGTGCGTACGATCATACGTTTCTCCCCCATTTCCTATTTGACCTGAGCCGTCGGCTCCAAGACCAGCTAAAATCTCGGGCTACAGATCAGTGGCTTCAGCTGCAGGTTTCCGGGAGAACATACTCGGCCAGTTCAACCCCCCCCCCCGAGGTTCTGAGAGGACAGCGAGATGCCACCGTTTCCACCGCACGCGGAAAAGATCTTGTGCCACGTACATTGAGATGGTAGAGGATGGGGGTATGGGTGTTGCGGGCAGAACTGAGCCAGTATGTCTGATGTTCAGGGTTAACAATCTATGTAAGGATATGGTATTCCAAGCTGGAAACTCCTTGACATACAGAGCGGCCTTCTAGTGAAGATACTGGGGGGGGGGGGGGGGGGGATGCATAGCACTCTTTAAAAGGAGCAAATCAAAGCCGTTTTTTATTTTCTTATTCTTTTACATGGGATTGAAGCAGGGGATCTTCGGAGCTGAACCCCATTAATCTCAGCTGCGGGGACCCCCTGCTTCCAAAGATACTTACCTCCGTAGGGGGGTTGCCGGTATCTCCTGCACGTTTCAAGCTCCTGTGTCACGCGGGCCAATAGCAAGTTGCAACAGATGACGTCACGGCTTCCTATTGGCCAGCCGGGCGCGGGAGCTTTGAAAAGCGGCCATTATGTGAACCCGCCGAGCCGGAGCGGATACCAGCATCGCCTAAGGGAGGGTCGGTCTGTATCTCCGGAAGCAGGGGGTCCCCAGAGCTGAAATTAACGGGTTCCAGCTCCGGAGAAGACCCCCTGCTTCAATGCTATGTTAAAATAAAGAAATAAATAATGGGGGAAAAAAAACGCCCGTCTTGGCAGGACTTGTACTAAGGTGTCAAACACGAGAACGCGGAGGTAGGATTAGAAGAGCTGAAACTTTTGCATACAGAGGTCCGTGAACATGCTCATTTTGTTTCTCTACAAACTGTAACAAATTATTGTTCTTAACTCCGGTTTGCCACATGAACTTAAATACAGACCGTACCTTACTTGGTACAAAATAGTTATATATATATATATATAAAAAAAAAAATGCAGATGCAATAATCTAGTCTTTCTCTGTACAATTAGACAAAGTATTTTCCCACAAGAGTAAAGTCGGCAATCCACACGATCTTGTTGCTCTCACACGGACCTGTGGGCCTCTTACATAATCCAGGCGTGCCATAAAAGTGACAGTGGCTACAAAGAAGGAACGCGGATATAAAAAAAAGGAAACATCATCTTTTCTCCGTCTTGGTACTGGATCCATTGGCTGCTTCCATGAGCTTGGAAGCCGTTTCCTTTCTGGCCGCGGACGATGGTGCATCCTTTAAGAAGGAGAGGTCTCTTAGTTTGGCGCTTTTGCACTCGGACGCCTGAAAGGCGTCGGAGCTGCACGATAAATCGTCGGTGGAAAAGTTGAGGCTTCCCAGCTTGGCGAGAGAGTGAGATCTCTTCAGAGGAGAAGATAGCGTCAGACCGGCTAAACGCATCCTGGTTTCGATCTCCTGAGTCCTTTGTTTTACCAGTCCCGGCTTTCCGTGTACGCTATTGAGGCTGTCGCTGCTTGAGCTACGAGTGAGGTTTGAACTCATGGAAGAGGAGGTTGGAGTGTAGCATATCGTTTTCAGAAAGTCTTTTGTGTAACTGCTCATCTGATCCAACCTGTAATAGTATGGAGTAGAGGTCTTCTGAAACACTCCATCCAAGATGCTGGACATATCCGCCTTTTCCATGCTGCCTTTTGGATCTCCACCCGACAACGCTGGTTCCTGTTGGGAAACCAGATCTTTATTACCTTCTAATGCATCGGACTCAGTCTTCTCCGCAAGACTTTCTTTGACCACAGATGAGACGTCGCTCTTGAGTCGTTCAAGTTCTTTGGTATGCTTTCTGACCAAGCCGGCCTTTTGGAGCTGGATAATGGATTCTTGATGTTGCATCAAGTAGCTGTGCATTGTTGGCTTTTCCATATCCTTGCCGAAAGATAAATACTTCATGTCTCTTGTCTGCTTCGGATCCCTTCTGGACATAGATGCTTCGTCTGTACAGGCCTCGAGTTGGGTAGTCGCGGCCGGTTCCTTCTCTGAATCACTAAAAGGTTTTTCGGTTGGCTTTTGACGGGTTACGCAAAGAGCTCTTGAATCCCTCCGTAAATGGGATGAACACGAGTGTGCAAACTCTTTGCACGGCTGCTCAGCGTGCATTCTGTCCAGCACAGCTGAGGTCATGTGCTGTAAGAGTGCGGGCTGCGTGCAGACGGTGGGAGAGTCAGATGCCGCACCAGGACCCGGTTGTTGGCGCTCCTCGTAGGAGGAAAACGTGGGCGTTGACGGGTACATACAGTCTGTACAAGATGGGTACGGAGGTTTGACCTTGCTCAGGATGCCAAAAACTGCATCTTCCTACAAAACCAAGGACAGTTGTTGACAAAGATGGAAGATTGCGAGAGGACATAGAAAGCATTTGATAAAGTCTAGAGAAAAAGACACACACAAAGACACACAAACACAGACACACAAAGACACATTCTTGAATGTAACAAGATGTTTTAACCAGCCGGAGATGTAAAAGACAGTAGAAATGAACATGATTGGAAGGTAAATAGTGCAAGGCCATTAGAACCTTTTGCTGGCAGAAGATCCTCCTTTAGTATTGTGATACAAGAGAACTCAATTAGCGCCACATGCAAAGGGAACGTTATAAAGTGAATTGTTATATTTTTATAGTGCCATCCATGTACATAGCGCTTTACAGCAGTACCAGGGACTACTTGTTCTCTTACAAATTGTGCACGTGTGTTAGTAAATTATTGAAGTGGTTATACTGAAATATTACTTTATTACGCTCTTTGCCAGTCTGTAAAAAATATATGGCTTAGGCTGCGGTCCCAGTCACTGCCACATCTGCGACGGAGGCGTGGCCACGCCCCCGCCGGCGGTTCAGCGAATAAGGGCGAACCAGCCGCGGGACGTCATGGCCACGCCCCCGCAAACCCACAGCCACGCCCCCTCCCGTCGCAAACCTTCCCTCTCCCCCCAGACCGCAGATCGCGGTGTAGCGCTGTCCACGCGCCGCCCCCCCCCGCCGGGCGCGCGTGCCACAGTGAAGACTGGGGACTCAGCCTAAGGTATGTTTCCGTACAAAATTTCAGCTGTTACAGGGCTGCTAAGCAACGACAGCAAGGAGGGGAGGAGAGACAGCAAGGAGGGGAGAGGAAACAGAGAGACACAGTAAGGAGGGGAGAGGAAACAGAGAGACACAGCAAGGAGAGGAAACAGAGAGAGACACAGCAAGGAGGGGAGAGGAAACAGAGAGACACAGAAAGGAGGGGAGAGGAAACAGAGAGAGAGACACAGCAAGGAGGGGAGAGGAAACAGAGAGACACAGTAAGGAGGGGAGAGGAAACAGAGAGACAGTAAGGAGGGGAGAGGAAACAGAGAGACACAG